>PVIC010000455.1:41247-105284 GCA_004025085.1 Thryonomys swinderianus | reverse complement strand
AGAAAGATTTGTCACACCCAATTTCAAAGTGGTAGAGGGAGGATTAAAGACAAATTGATTAGAATCTGAAGTCCTTTCTCATTCCTTCTATTTCTTTGTAACAACTGACAAGGAAAACAAGGAGGTAAGAATGTTGGATTTAAGTAGCCATTTACCTAGCCATTCATCCTTCCGTACATCCTTTCCTCCATTGATCCATCTGTCCATTCGTGAATCCATGCATCTAGTCATCCATTGATTTATTTGAAAAATACCTTTTGAGAGTCTATACTGTATCCCAGGCCCTCAGAGTGGAGTGTTGACTAGGAAATACATCCTGTGTCAAGAAGCTCTCTCAGATAGTCTTAATATTTTTTAGCTCCCCATCCCACTTATGAAAAGAGTCACACATCTCCCTTATGTGGTGTTTGCAAACCTGGAGGTCTCAGCATAAAGAAGTCACAGGGTGAGAAGCACAAAGCAAATGCTAAGTATAAATGGTGCCATATTATTATTATCATTATTATTATATCGGTCATGCAAAAACTAGTCAAATGGCGTGACGGAGATGCACTCGCTTGGAAGTGAGGTCAGATTTCATTTTAAGCAGAACAGATAGACCCCTGGGATACACTTGATGGGGAACTTGACCCCTGCTCAGCCTGCCAGGCAGCTTCCTCTGTGCTCCTCATTCCTCACACTTTTCTCAATACACTACTTTTTAAGTGAATCCAACACTTCTTTGCTTTTTTTGTCTGGGACTCTTTACCATTACTCCCTTCCTTCCCCATGTTCTCTTAACATCCTTCAAACTCTTCTCTGCATATTTCCCTTCCCACATCTCTGGCCAAAGAGGAGCAGGTAGTTTAAGAACACAAATAAAGCTGAGCAATCCATCCATCCTCATTTAAAAGACTAAGTCTTAATTCCAGTTCTCAAACGTTCACATCTGTTATGCAATCAACAAATCAATTGAGAACCTGTTTTTCTAGGCCTGAGGCACTGAGCTAGGTACTATTTTTTCCTCTCTGAACAAACATTAATTCGTTACAAACTGCTGGCCATATCTAATTAGGATAAAATTTCTTAGAGTATCCTTTTCTTGATACTTTGGGCCTCCTGATTACCTAGACAAGTTTTTTTTTCATCTTTAATAAAGCATATAGTAAACAAATGATATCGGATTTCATTTTCAGCATATTAGGAGACTTGCTGTTTAGTCACAGAAATTAGTTCTAGAGTGAACCACAGGTACAGGGCATTCAGAGATGCCAGTTTTGTAGTCTAAGAACCTGATCCTATTAACACAAAAATGTACTTATGGTGGCAACAAAGCATAGAACACAGTCAGCTGTGAAAGAATATAGCAGTTTGTACTTTTTGCTTTCTGTTCATTGTCATTGTCATCCTAAAGGAGCCTAATGACTAGAACACAAAGTCTTTACATACCTCTCTCATCTTCCTGTATCCTATTATTCAAGCCCGAAAGCCACAGTGTCTCCTGTACTAAGTGCAGCAGGAGCATAGTGGATACTGTCCTGGTCAAGAATTCCAAGGTCTCATCTTGCAACTCATGCTAGCTAGACTATAATGGAAGAGCAGAAGGAGTCTGCCCTCTGTTTATAAGGAAAGTTAAAAAAAAAAAAAGAAATACTACATGGATGTTATGGCCCATGTCTTGATCTCACCCCAAAGTCTTAGGCATTCATTCATGGGGCTTTTTGGAGGTGGCTGGATGTAAGATGTGAAATGTGGATTATGGGCGCGTGAATATGGATTAAGGGTATGAAAACTGGGTTAGTCCACTGACTGGTTAACACTGTTCTCGGTGTGGATAATGGGAAGCCCCACCCTGGGTTTTGGTGACACCAGTCCATTAGGCTTATGACCTGAAAGGAATAAAAATGAAAGATGGGAAACAGGCTGCTGCTGCTTCCTGCCTCCTACCTGGCCGGCCATGGGCTATTTCTCTCTGATGCCCCTTTGCCATGTTGCTCTGGCTCAGAGCCAGCTGACTATGGACAGAAACCTCTACAAATTGTGAACTAAAATAAACGTTTCATCCTTTAACTTTGGGTGTCAGGTATTTTGTCTCAGAAATGAGAAAGTAACTAAGGCAAAGACTGATATTTGAAAAAACATAAATTAATTTTTTAAAGTAATACACATGGGGAACTGAGGAGTAATTAGCTCCTCATGAGCTCACATCCAATATTAAATAGCTATGACTTACATGAAATTCTTCCTAACAATTTTCTCCAGGCCTGTCTATGTGTGAAATGGTCTGAATTATTTAGAGGGACTCAAGGACATTATCAAATCATGACATTGTCCTTAGCTCCACTTCACCAGGTTTTGATATCAGCTTTTCCTTAGAGATTAGCTTCCCATCATTAACAGCACAAATACATTTCTCTTCGTATGATTCAAGATACTGTGCTACAAATATATCCTGTCCAAGTGAGCAACATTTGGCGACATTCACAAGATCCAATGTCACCACAGGTAGTAAACTGTCTCTAGGAATGATTCAAGACTCAGTTCTGTGTTTTTTATAGCAGTCCATCCACTGGTTATGTCTAGGGATCCTTAGAAGCTGTCAAGAGAAATTAACCTAATTATTTGTGTTCATGGAGTCTGAAGGCTCCAGCAAATACGAAGATGGCCTCTTCTTATCATTTCTGTTTTGGATTTATTCCTTACATTTAACAGCTTTTACCGGCTATGCGTGTGTACATTCTTTCCTTTCAGAAAAAGTATAGCTACTTTTTATTTTCAGGTGTTGTTTTTTTCTCTTCAATATGTACCAGTCGAGCAGCTGCCAAAGTATCTGTGCACCTCTGCAGGTGAGACTGTTTCTCTAAAATGAACTGAACATGAAGACTGAGGGACCAGGGTACTTTTTCCCATCATTTTCATGGCTCTTCTCACAGCTCCTCCTTTAACCACAGGAGGGTTTGGATGAGGTTAAGCTAATTATCCTAAATCTCATTTCAACTTGTAAATTCGTCATCTTGGCATATGGCCACCGCTATCTGTTTGGCTCACTGTGCTGACTTCCTCGGTTTACCTGGGGACAAAGTTACAATGATTTCAGCTGAATTTTTTTCCCCTCTGTGACTACTGTTGGACAAATTAAGCCCCAAGTTAACTAGTTCAAACTATTAACAAAAAAAAAATCAGAATAATTTGAGATAGTTTTTCCTTTGCAATATTGGTTTCTGCATAGTGCAGCTATTTTCTCGGGGCTGAATTCCAGCCAGATAGCTCCTGCTGACGTGAGCCTTAACAGACTGCTGATGGTCAAGGGGCGGGCAGAAGTTTCTAGGGAAATAAAACAAAACTTATGAAAACTGGCTTGAAGACACATTACATATTTATTATCAAGCAGCTCAACTTTTTGCTTCTATCTGGGCCCAGAGCCTTAAGGAAAAATGTGAATTTGTGGGAACTATTTTAATAGTTTCTATCCACCTGCTGTCACCCCTGGTTAGTATGCCTTATAACATTCTTTCCCATTACAAGGCATCACTTAGACCATGAAGCAGGCTTCCCAGCCATTGCCCATCTTCCTGAAGCAAAACCAAAAAAAAGAAAAAACCAGAAGGTAGAAAAGTAAAAATAGCTGAGAGAATTGAATCCATTTGTTATCCAAGAATGCTCACAGTTCTTCATTGGTGTCATAGTAGGAATGTCCAAAAGCAAAGTGTAAATTCAAAGGTCTATTTATGAATTTTTAAAAATAACTTCACAGAGATTATAGGTTAAATTTTGGCTCCTAATTTTGCTGTCCCTGCCTGGAGCAAGACTTATAACTCTCATCTGCTTTTCCGTAAAGTAATGTTTTAATACTTAATCAATAGTCAAAGTAAGGTTCTAAGTTATCTCAGTGTTACATTCTGCTTCCAGTCAATCTTTTGCCATTTCTTAAAAAGACTACTGCCTTAATTTCTCATCTACAATATCAAAACCAATAACTAAAGATTATTTGAAATGAATAACTAAAACAAATCCAGCTAGAGACAGTGTTTCCACTTTCCTTTTCTCAAATGAATAACTCTCTGAATAAACACTACAAAGAGGCTGTGTTTTCTGTTTTTCTGGTGTCCTTTCATTGGGCTGAACTTTCCTTCCACATAGAAGGTGTGGAAGATGACTGAAAGCAACCAAACCACTCCAAATACTTAATTTGCTGTGTTAAATTTATAGCACTGTATATACTAAATGTCATTTTTTCTTTGCATTCTTTTTTGAACTCAGCAATCCTCCTGCCTCTGCCTCCCGAGTGCTGGGATTACAGGCGTGAGCCACCACGTCCGGCATTGTGGTATGCGGTATTGATTGTTGGTGGGCGTGTCTCCACACCCAGCATTATGTGTGGTTACCGGGGATCAAACTCAGGACCTTGCGCTTGCAACGCAGGCGCCGGAACCACTGAGCTAACCCTCCGGCCCTCTTTGCATTCTTATAAGTAGCTCAATGCATGAACTTCATAATATATTAAAGATCCCTCCTAAGTCCTATCATTGGACCTCAAAGATTTGGCAATACTTTTTCCCCAGGATTTTTTTTATATTTGTTCATCAATGGAACCTGTCACCATTCTTTTTTTAAAAAGATTTTCCTCTCCATTTGAACATAATCATTGTAATTGCTAAGCTAACTCAGTTAATTCTATCGTCTCACCCATCTATCCTTTCCACAGGACCCAGTTTTCGGTCTCATCTCACTGAGCTCTTCTCCACACCTTACATGTCGCCGTAAGTAACGACTCCACGGAACTAGAGAAACTGTCACTCTCAGTTCTGTGCTTAATGTAGAGGAGTAACATTAAGATGTGTCCAACTGGGGGAAAAAAATTGAAAGAAGGGGTACATAAAATGAAGAGGATTCATTGACCAGCAAAAATCAATGAAGCAAAAATGGACCATTTTCCTCTCATTGATTTTCACTGCTCATTGTGTGTTGACAGGCATCTCTGTAACTTTCCACTCCCTGTGTTTTCCAGGGAGGCCAGGTGACAATGTAGGCTCACAACACTTTGCTGGGCCCTTCTCATCTACCAGGTTAAAACCACAGGTTGGCAGAAATTCATACTGAAGTACCAGAGGTTCTCACGGAGTGCAAATTGCAGACAACAGGCCCCTGAGCAACACTGTCTGTGCTGGTTTCTAATAGAAATCTCATTGCAATTGCAGATCTGGCTTAGTGGCCTCTTGATGCTAGCCAATCACATTCTCAGGTAAGCCATCCTGAGGGAACCACGTCCTTCCCTTTCCCAGACTCAACCTCCCTATTTAGAGAAATCACATTGTACAAAAAGTGTCATCCATCATCTGCCAAAGCCAGGAAGTGGAAGTCCTTGCTGAGAGAGGGGCAGGCGCACTGAGTAATTGGACCCTGCTCTGTAGACCGGCCGCCGCCTTGAGCACCAGACACAAGAGGTGAGCCACTTCAGGTTTCATCTCAGAGGCAATCAGCTGTGTGTCAAACCCTCCACCTATTTTTAAACCGTACACACAGTCTAAAACAAGCCAGCAAACACTTTTTAAAGAAGTAATTTACCATAATGTGTCATCCCATGACTTGGGCTCTGGAGAACACTGGCGTGAGTGCTCAGATAAACTCCTTTTGATGCATGCCTGGAATACAGAGGAACTGAGCCCTGGGGATATTCATCACCCTTTGTTTTTCTAATGAGAAAGTGACCTAATCACAGCTAAGTCCCTACTTCCTCATTAGCATTCCATGAGGGGTCCTCGAAGTACTCAAGTTATATCAGTCAATGACAGGACCAGAGTGCTCTCTGGATAATTAAACCCGCCCCTGTTCAGGCAGACACTGTCTGGCAAGGTAGTAGCCATGAAATATTTACAAGGAGGTAAGGAAGGAAGGGCACACTTAGTTTCAGAAAAGGGTTTAGGATCTGAGTATGTGCTTATAGCCTTAAATATCTGGATGTTCAGTCGAACTGAAGGGATAATATCTACAAGACTGAGCAAGCAATGGTGAGCTAAGTAAGGCCCACCACCTTCCAACTATCAAAAGAAGGTATTCCTAAGAAAAGTGTCCTGGGTGCATCCAGTAAATAAGTTGCCCCACAGGTAACCAACTACTATACTCTCCTTCCTTCTTTCTCTCCTCTCTCCTTCCTTGGACCTTCTAGTCCTCTCATCCTTCTGCTTTCCTCTCACAAGTGTGGATTCTGTGCCTTCTAAGGGCCAGGTAGTACGCTAGGTCTAGGGACACAGAGTTACGTCAGAGCTCTTGAGAATGTTCTAGTTTTGTTTAAAAGCAGAGTTTAAACAACAATGTAGCACAGACTACTAAGTGCAAAGCTAGAGGAAGCCACAGGAAGCATGGAAGCACCTAGAAGGCACAGGAGTGTGAGCATGACTGCATCACCCAGGGCTCCCAGGAGGAAGGTTTTGTTTGGGTTCAGGTTTTAGAGTTACCTAAAGAAGGAGGTGATACCGAGAAGGAACAGCACGTGGGAAGATGCAGAACAACATGCTATGTTCAACAGAGATCTGATTTTGTGAGTGAAAAATTGCATATACCAGAGCAAATTAAGAAATGAAACTAAAGAGATCCATCAAAGCTGTCTGCATGCCTAAAAACTTTGCATTCCTATCTGAAGAATTTGAACTTGACCTCGAAAATTTAAAAAAATACGTCAATCACGTTAGCTATTTAGGACTACTTGTAGATTTGATTCACGTTACCAGTTCTTAGTCCCTTGAACTATCTCATGGGCCAGAGATAGAGAAGCTATTTAGCTTAGTTTTGTCTCTTGCTGCTGGTCTTGTTGCTGCAGGGAACACTTGGTACTTCAGGCCTTCAGAAGTAGCCCATGTTTCCACACAGGCTCTTGCTTGAAAAATGCAAACTTCAACAACTTCTTCTCCTTCAGTTCAACTCCAAGTAGGACAGATCCAGACCTGACTGCACCAAACACAACCAAAGTCAGCCAAAATAAGCCGGATCTAAGTCCCTATAAACATGTTACTGAGAAAAATAAACACATGCTGCTGTTAGTTTCTGAGGTCTGGGAGGTTGTTTATTACATGGCTTTACTGTAGGCATTAGCTGAGTTGCATAAGTACTGCACTTTTTCTCCATCCAACACTCAAATCTCTGCCTTTTAAACTAAAGTAATAAGAAGATGGTCAACTCAGATTCCATTCAGAATTCATTTAGATAAAATTAGTGCTTTTGATAGGAATAATATATCTCACTGTGTTAAGTATATAGGATAGGTATGTAGAAGCAAACCTGGATGAAATCAGTTTATTATAAATGAAGAATATTTATCTTTTGAGAGTTGAAACTGGAAGGGGGTTGAAGGTTCAACCCTGCACTGTAATTTTAAGTTAAACAGACATAGACTGGAGTATCTGTCCAACATACACTTCCCTTCCCCTGTGAATAGCCCACAGGACCCTAACATCTTCAGAGTGAAATCCCAGTACCATTTCTACCACTTGTCTTTGGCCCCTGGCCTCAGAGTAGTACAACTGAGACTGTATAAACTCAAAAGAGGGAAAGAGAAGGTGCTAGGAAAGAAAGCTGGGGTTGGTGTCTACCTCAGTGGTAGAGCAATTGCCAAGTATGAACAAGTCCCTGGATTCCATCCTCAGCACAAGAAAAAAGTTCCACCAAAGAAAAATCAAGAAAGCTGGTCTATACAGGGGAGAAATAGGGTCAAAGTACAGAAAGAAACATAAAATAGTAGTTAGTTGGCCTCTGAAGGCAGAGCACATCCAAGATAAATTGCCTTGGTACCTATAACTGTCTCTTCTATTCACAATCCCCAAGGCCTAGCAGCGCTTCCTGCCTTTTGACCCAAGATGTAACTCTGAATCATAACAATAAATTCTCCTTCTGCCTTCACTTGAGGAAGTTTCCTTTATCTGAAATCAAAAGAACCTTGGGGAAAACATATGTCGACTTTGTGCCATTCATGCGTTAGGCATTAGAGGCAGAAAGAAAATAGGACAGATCAATGAATACAGTTTTTAAACAGTTTTTAAATTATGAAACGATACAGATGCTATTTTTCTCCAAGACATGGAGGAGTCCAGGAAGTCTTCACTAAATAAATGATTATTAAACTGAAACCCAAACTGCAAACAGGACAGGGCCAGAGGAACAGGTTATCTGAGGCAATATATTCAGCAGAGCCAAACACCATCTGAGTGAATCGGTAAGAGGTCTGAGAAATGGCTTGCAACGGAGACACTAAGGCCATTGCTGATAGTAAGAGAATTTTTGATGGAGCGGTTAGTACAGCAGCAGGACTGGAGTAGATTAACGAAACAAGTGAGAAAATAGAAACGAGATAACTTCTAGAACCGTCTCAAGAAAGATGGGTCTGGAAGACCAAAGAGGGAAGGCTTGAAAGGGGGGAGAGAGGCATGGAATTGGGGAGTTCTGTTTGTTTTTGTGGGAAAGGGTGCACATTCTCGATGTGGGGAACAGATGTCACAGGCTGACACATTTTGAAGAGGGTATCTTTTTGGGAAATGATGAGCATAAGAAACAGGACAATGAAATCGGGAAATAATGTGCCAAGAAGATAAAGACAGTCCATTCAGAATGTGCAAATTTAGTCAAACTAAACTGTTCTTATTATAAACCAACTGCTTCAGAGGAAATTATTTTGGGGGAAAAATGCATTGCCATCCTAAGAAGCAATGTCTGAAAACTAATTACTATTCCTAACTTATTCATCCCCAATGCCTCACCAACATGATCCTTTGTAATAGATTCATATTTCAAAGTATGGAATAAAGAATTGTGCCAACTAACAATGACACTGAGACAATTCTCTCGGGTATATGGTGAGGGAGGAAATGAATATGGGAAGATTTTTAACAGTATTAAATTACAGGGTTGGCTTCCTTTTACAACTCTCATTTCCCAAGGGTATTAAATGTGTACCAAACAAATAAATGAAAATTTATTTTGTTGGTGAAGAATCTTCTGTATGTAGGTAGCATTGTTTGACAAGAGATCACTAGTCAAAACTGATTGTAATCTTAGAGATAGTAAAAAATGTTATCAAAGGAGAACTACCTGCTGTGAAATGATCAGAGTATAGAAAATAAAGACAAGTATTGCACCAGCCATATTTTCTAGAACATTGAGATATTTTTAAGATATTCCCATGCCCCTTCCACTGCTGTCACTATTACCATTACTACCATCATTATTTTAATCATCAGCATTATCAACACTATCATCAATTCTACTTACAATACTTCTACCACTTTCCTCACCACAACTCAATTCTGACCACCATCAGCATCACTGCTGTCACCACTTCTACTTTCATCACCACTATACCATTGCCCTCAAGATGTCTCCCACTGCTCCTACCACCATATCTATTTCTATCACCATCAAACCTTTACAAATACATTGCTGTTTGATTCAGAAATTTTTAACATGGCCAATTCCATTACCAGCAAGTCTTGGGCTCCTTTTGCTTTATGACACTTTTCCTCCTATATCTGTGGTTGATACATATACAAATATAGCTCAGGGACAGAGGTAGCAAGTGGAGAACTAAGCCTCAGGGTGAGAGGTGGAGGAACAGGACACCAAGCAGTCATGCTGCTATAATGACCTGTCTCTGGAAGCATGTTGGCCTGCTGCAGGATGGATTTTTGATAAGAACATCCAAAAATAGCATGTGCAGCCAGGCTTTATCTTTAATGTCCCAGCATTGATCAAAAAAAGGGGGGATTCAACTAAGCCAATGATGGGGAAAACTAATTTCATGGTAAAATAATTCTAAAATGTATTTAAGGTGCACAGGCAAGACCATTTTCAAAGAAATCTGCATTACAAAACATGCATGGGAATTGAAGACTCCATTCAGACAACCTCCAGCTGCTAACGAAAACTGTTATTCTTTAGCTCTCTCACACTAATTCATGTAAACAATTTTATGAGGTAGAAAAAGCCTTCGTACCACATCGGCCCTTGTCAAAAGAAAAACGTATACGGTGTAAATATTTTGTTTTGTTTCTTCCACTAGCAAACATTTCTTTTCTTTAGTAAAAGACATGAATAAACAAGAAGAAAAAAAGTGATGCTGAAATTATTTACTAGCTTCTTTGAAGATCAATATGGAAAAGGCATCTAGAAAAGGTCTTTTTCTACTCAGTGAAGTCACATCTTCCCTGTGAGATGTAGCATTTTATGTTTAATGGCAAAAGATCCAAAATAAAGATTTGACTTCTTAGAAATGTCAAAAATTCAAAATTATGGCTTCCACAGCCCCATAAACAGGACTTCATGTGTACAGTAGACTTTTCTCATTATTTATGATGGTAACGCCCTACTCCAGCAGGTGTGCACTGAGTGGATTTAAACCTGCAGTGAGAACTATCATTCCAACCCAGCTTTGCAGTTCAGGACTTTTATTTTTCCTTGTTTGTTCCGCACAAGACAGGATCGACAGTGTCATGATATATTTGTATGTGTGTAACTTGTTAAATGTTAAATAAAACCCAGGTGGCCACACAAATTAATGTTCTATCAACTGAATTGCTACATTCTGATTCAAATTTATTTCAATTAAAACATATGAAAGGTTTTTTTTTCCTTTTCTGAGATTTCTTATAATTTGTGAGGAAAAAATAATGTCCTGTCAAAATAGTAGCATGTTATACCTATCCATTTATACTTTTGTTTCTAAGTCTGATTTGTCTTTTTCTTGAATTTAGGACTTCAGTTCTTATATAGGATCATGTACAACAATTTATGATTTTCTAAAACGCAAGCAGCTTCTTGGAAAAATCAGTAATAAAGTATAAAGAAAATAGAAGTTTTAATCATTAGGGAAACATGGCCCTTAGATGTCAATAAAAAGAGAAAAATACAGAATACACTACCTCAGGATTGTGGGTTTAATGTGGCCAACGTGAATTCTGGAGTTTCAGCTTGAATCTTGTTGATACTCATGGGATTGTCCCCAGTTCATGTCCAGCCCTGGCACCCCTT
Organism: Thryonomys swinderianus; assembly: GCA_004025085.1. NCBI lineage: Eukaryota > Metazoa > Chordata > Mammalia > Rodentia > Thryonomyidae > Thryonomys > Thryonomys swinderianus. The sequence goes on along the minus strand of PVIC010000455.1, from coordinate 94,292 downwards.
GCTCACCAGCTTGTTTCGCAGAGAAACTGTGGTTACAAACAGCAGCTCAAGAGTTAGGATGATTTATAGTCTACTTTTTATATGAGTATGAAGTCTGATTAAAAAACAGTGAATGTTTAAAATTTTTTAATATTTATTTCATGTTTTTAAGTGTACTGTCATGGTTGCCTTGCTGTCCTCAACCCATTCAAAATGTTTACCTTTCACTGTCATTTTGACTTTGAGGAGGAGCCCAAGATCATACAGGGGCAAATCTAGTGAATAAGTGAAAGAGGATGCAGTGTAATGATCCAATGAGCCTGCTATTTTTATTGCATGGCTCACCGCAGCAGCATTCACCATATTTTCCATCACACTTTATAAAGACACTCAAGAGAAAAAGATCTCCAGAACTGCTTTAGAGTATGGCAAGAAGAATGGGATAATTGTAGTCAAGATGAGGTGGGACTATGGGGGAGATATTAATAACAAAGTATCTTTTACTATAATAATTTTTAGTACATGTTGTAGTGCATAATGATTTGATTTCTTTCCCTCTGTTGCCTAACCTGCCAAATGGTTTTAAAAATAATCATGTAATATAGTTGTTATAAGAATTATTTAAGAATTAATATGTAAAGAATGGTTACTATACAAAAAATGTTAAGTTAATGCTAAGGTTGTTATTTATCATTATAATTAGTTCTCATTATCCACATAAATATGTCCCTCAAGAGTATAAGCTCCATGAGGAAAAGGGACAGGCCCTGTACATCTGTGTAGCATGAACAATGCTGTGTTCATGACACCAGTTCGATGAATTAAACATATCTAGCTTCCAGTTTCTATTAGAAACCCTACTGAGGTACAGATAAAAAATGACCAGGGGCACAATTATAAAAGAATAATGAGAAACCCAAAAATATCCCATTTTGCAGCATGATCTTGCTTCTCTTTTCCTATGAGACTAATTAAAGAGAAATAGGACTCAGGACAGATTTAAGCAGAGGACAGGGCCAAGTGCTAATGGGGCATTCCCTCGATCTGTCCTGCAATCCTTTTCCTTCTAAGTTGAACAACCACCTTCCTCTTTAAACACACACACACAGAATGCACCAAGAGCTGGACGCTGCAGTCAAATCTGGAAACTTCAGTGAAACCACAAGGATGGGAGCCATCTGTGGGATGTGTTGACCTCAAGCAATCACAGTGGATGTGGAGACGGCAGGGATTCTTGCAACTACACAGCTCTGCAGGGGCCACCAGAAAGAACAAAGGCGAAACTCACCTGCAAAGATGAAATGACTGAAACAAAGAAGACTGCTTTACAGTGGTACTGTGGCTTCAGTAACACTACATATTTTTCTCACCTTTTCTTCTAACATTCTTTGCTAAGAAGAACAGAAAACCTGAACTCTCTCAGTGGCCCCTATCTTCTTTTCCCATGACCAGGAAGTTCTTATCTGTAGTACACACACTCTTCCCATTATAGAATGCTTCCAACCTAAAAACTGTGCTGTAGGATGTTCCATTTTTTCACTTTAATAAGGTGTAATCAACAGATAGGTATTGCATACATGTAAGTTAAACAACAAGATGTTTTGACACATGAATTCATGCAAAATATTCAGTGCAGTGAGGCTAAGGAGAAACCTAGCCATCACCTCATGTAGTTATCATCTCCTTTTTCTTTCTTTCCTTCCTGTTTTTGTCCTAGAAGAGGATATGCTGTCATTCATGACAATATGGATGAATATGGATAATATGGATGAAGGATAATATGTTACATGAAATAAGCCAGACACAGGAAAAATAAATACTATATGATCTCACTTACATGTGGAATCCGAGTCTGACTCATAAAAGCAGAAATAGACTAGTGGTCGCCAGGGTTGGAGGGTGGGAAATGGCAAGGGTTGGCCCAAGAATACACACTTTCAGTTACAAAAGATGAGTAAGTTTCAGAGACCTTATGTACAATATTGTGACCATAATTAGCAATGCCGTATTATCAATGCAAAAGAAAAAAAATAAAAGAAAATGTGCCATTACTTTTGATTAACATTTCATTTGAAACATTCAGAAAAGAGGAAAACTTAAAGAAAAGTTTAAATTATTTGTAATTCTGTCATGAAGGAGAGTATCATTAACATTTTATTGTCTCATTTTAAATTATATTTTTAAAAAATTGAAAAGATTCAGATTACCTTGTGTATGGAGTAATGAACTTTTAAAGAATTCTATCAAAATAAACATCATTATAAATACCACTTAGGTTCAAAAGTAGAAAACTGTGCCTTACGTAACAATCTTTTTTTGCCTAGTTCTAGTCATATCCCTTGCCTCAGAATGTTTCCCTCCCTAAGCCTAACATCTGTTTTTCTACTTGTGAGTTTCATTCCTAAATACATATTAAAAGTTTTGTTTCTGGTTTAGCTTTATGTAAACAAAAATCATAAACTTAATTACTGAAGGCATACCATTATTTTATTCCTCCTTTGCCTACATAGGCCTCCTTTATACTAAGGTCCAAGCTATATGTCAGTTATTTTCATTGCTGTGTTGTATTCTACTATACGAGTTTGCTCTGTCTATGTCTTGGTTCTATTGTTAATTGATGTTTGGAAAATTCCCATGCTTTTCTGCTAATGACACTCAGATAAGTATTTCCTGATGCTCATATGTACAGATTCTCTAGGTTGTCTACCTAGTAACAGAGCTTCTGGGTTCATGAGGCTCCAATTTTTTAAGCAATTTCACATATATTTTTCAGAGTACTTATACCCACAGTTACCCCAGTACAAGTGAATGAGAGTCTGTATCTATATATAATGCCTAATTTCATTCAATTAATTAGAGTTTGCCAATCTGATGAATGTGTATATTGGTATTTGTGAAGTATCTCTTTCCTTCCATGAATGTAGTGTGTGTTTCTGTGTATGTGTGTGTCTGTGTATATCTGTGTCTGTGTGTGGTATTTTGCAAAAATAATCACTTATTATGGACATGATGAATAAATGTGTGTTCTTTTAAAATTAAGCACTCTAAGAAGGGTCTCTTGGCATCTAGATCTTTGTAATTTAAAATAATAGATCAATGATTAGAAAAATTGTCATGGTCAATAAATCATTATTCATGTCATTGCCTAAATCAGAACCTAGAAACCATCTTCCTTCTCTTATGTTTCATTATTCTACCTATCAAAAGGTGATCAAGCCAGGCATGGTGGCTCATGCCTGTAATTCCAGCACTCAGGAGGCAGAGACAGGAGGATTGCTGAGTTCAAGGTTTGCCTGGGCTACATAGTGAGCTCAGGGCCAGCCTGAACTGCAAAGCGAGACCCTGTCTCTAAATAAATAAATAAATAAATAAATAAATAAATAAATAAATAAATAAATAAATGGTGATCGAAGTTTACTAAAACTATTCCTAAATACACAGTGACTTCTAGAAAACTGATCCCATACATGTTATATAACATAACAAATACTATGCTTCTAAAAGACACATAGGTTTTCTCCATGTTTTGCTACTACAGCTAATGGTATTATGAACATTTGTTCAAAATGTGCAGGTATTTATGATGATACTGAAGGGTGGTATTTTGAAACACAAGTATATGAATCTTTAAATTCCCTGAGATATCCCAACAGAGGAGGAGGACTCTTCATTACTATTACAGCTTCTTATCACTTACTAGTTTGGCTACTTTAATGACTGAATATAAAGGTGTCTAATTCTGTTTTTCTCATTTCCCTAAGAACACTATCTCAAATCTCATCGTGTACTTTATATTCCTTTTTGTTGATTTGCTTTTCTATTTATTATTTGACTGTATTCTTACCAGTCTAAGAAGGTATTTTATGTAATCTAGACATGAGTATTAACAGTTAATCTCAATTGTCACCTAGCTGGCTTAAGAGACTGCAGAAGGACTGAACTGTAGAGTCATTGTACTCACAAGCGGATTAATTCACTGAGAGTCAAAGCTGGATATGGAGGTGGGACTCTCTTGGAAGTGCATCACTGGGAATTTGCCTTTGGAGGTACATCTCTCCCTGGGGCTCTTCCCCTCTGCTCTGATTCTCACCCACCGTGAAGTGAACAGCTTTGCTCCACCATACCCCTCAGTCATGATGCTTCTTCTTTGAGGCCAACCCACCATAGATTGAACCCTGTGAAACTATAAGCCTAATACATATCTCTTCCTTTAAGTTGTTGCTGTTAAGTTTGTCCAACCAATAAAAAGCTGACAAATATAAAAAGTTAGTACCAGAGAAATGGGCTCATTTTTGTCATTATGACTGAAGCAACCATGTCTAATGATTTCTCAACACCTGTCTCCATTTGGACACCTCTTCATCCTTCAGAAAATGCCTCTACCTGTGACCTGGGAGCCTTGGGTCACCTGTGTGAAAGAAGAGAAGGACCAAGGACCTGTTTGGACAAGTGTGATAGGTAGCCAGGAGCAGATGGTGCTCAAACCAGTACACCTAACCATGTGATTCAGAAACCTTTGGGACTGATATATACAAAGAATTTGGGAAGCTTTGAAGCATCTATGGAATTTTGTAAGAACTTCATAGTTGGTTCTTGTCAGAGCTCAGAGGACCAAAATAGATGAGAGGGATGCATGAGGTTTCATTTGTGAAAAGGGCTCAACTGAAAATTGGGCTAGAGAGCATATGTGTTGCATTCTCATAAATTATTTGTCTACATTTTGCCCATATCTAATACTTTTTATATGAGGTTTAATTTGAAGGCTGGGGACTAATTAACCTGGTGGAGGAAATTTCAAAGCAGCCAATGTTCACCAATAGTATGGGCACTGATGACTGCTTTTATTCACATTTGTAATAAGAATGAAGAGTAAATGGCAACGTGGAAAATATTGAAAGATTTAAATTTTGGCTTTAAAGAACCACATGTAATGATGGAGTGAAAGACATTGTGGTTTCTGAAGAGATTAGCATCACTAAAAAAGAAATCAAATATATTTTTGTTGTTGTTGTTTAGGACAGGGTCTTGCTATGTAGTTCAGGCTAGCCTTCGACTCACGGCAATCCTTCTGCCTCAGCCTCCCGAGTGCTGGGATTATAGGGGTATGCCACCATACCTGGTGAAATCAAGTATTTTGAATCAGGACAAGAAAAAGGATCCAATGAGAGCATCTTAGGAATCAGTGAGATCTTATCCATGACAAAATCAAGGGTGCAAAAGTCTAAGTCTTTCATTTAAAGAAAACTACTGGGCCCTGGGACCCCAGAAGTGTCACCTAGGGAACTGGTTCTGCTCAGCCATTGAGCCACTCAAAGGCAACTCTATCCATGGTCTAAGTAGGCCTGGGTACTGCCCATACTGGTTGAAGCCCTCGGCTTTGTTCACATGATGCTGAATATTTAGGCTTCCAGAATGAATAGGAATTGTGGATACTGAGGCTTAGTTACAAGGATGTACTGGGATGTTAAGTTGACAAGGGGTGCAAAGTGATGATTAAGCTTAGTTTTCAATTTAACTGTATTAAGAGACTCCTGGGAAGATCTATAGCTAGTGCGCTTCTCTTGTGCTCTGTTTTCCAGCCACCATGAAGTGAGCAACTTTGCGCCCATTCTTCTTAGCCATGATACTTCTGCCAACAATGGACAGAACCTTCTGAAACCAAGAGCCACATAAACCTCTCCTCCTTTAAGTTTTACCAGGAATTTGCCTCAGAAATGGGAAAACTGACTAATACACTGGCTCTTTGTCAACTGTATACTTGCCAGTTTTTGATATGTATCTTCTGTTTACAGTATCTTTTAATAAAAAATCTATAGTGTGTGTGTATTACTGAGATTTGAACACAGGACTTTCACACTGAGCTACATCCTAGTCCTCCTTTTCCTCCTCCTCCTTCTTTTGATGCAAGATCTCACTAAGTTGCTAAGTTTCCCAGGCTGGGTTGAATTTTACAATCCTCCTGCCTCAGCCTCCCAGAGGACTGTGAGGATAATTGTGTGCCACCACACCCAGCTACAGTATCTTAATTTTAAAATGGTCAAGTCAAATCCTTATTAAATGGTTTATATCTTTTGTCTTGCATTATTTGTATCCTATTCAAGAAAAATTTTTCTACCTTGTAGTCATAAAACATAATTCTATGCTTTCTTATAAACATTCCATAGTTTTCCTTTTGTGTTACATTTTAATTACATTTAAATGAGTTTGGGATGTAGGCAGGCATCCAATTTCATTTTCATCCCATGTTTTATCATTTTCCTTAGCATTATTCACCTTTGTGCTTCAGTGCTATCTTGATCAAGTTTAAAGTATCCTTATGAGTATTATTTATCTTACTCCATAGTTTTTCATGTATACCCCATACATATTCCAGCATCAATGGGACATTAGTATAATAAGGCTTATTGTTTGAAAAGGTTTGTCATACTTTGTTCTCATAAATGTTGTGAATATTCCTCATACTGTGCTTTTTCAAATAAATCTCTGAAACAGGATGCCTGGTTGCACAAATTCACACAAATCTGTTGAGTTTTTATTGATTGAGCATTGAATATAAATCGACCTTGGAAAAAAATAACATCTTCATAGGTAAGACTATGATACAGTTCACTGCTCACTTGGAATATTTTTATACTTGTTTCTCAATAAATACAACCTTCCAAATATAGTCCCTAGGTCTATTTATCTGTCCTCACACACTGTCCATATGAGAAAACAGTATTATAAACCTTTTGTCAGATTTATTTTGTGTTACTTTATATATTCCGTTAGGTTAAATTTTCCTCTTAGCAACTACAAATGCAATTTAGTTTTATCTACATACTGATTTTATATGTAGTAACTTGCTAATCTGTCCTTGAATTTTAGTTATTTACTGACAGATATATTTAGGTTTTTCAACATCTTTAAATAATGACAATGTTGTTTGTTGCTCTGATTTATTCCCCTTGTCATACTGCGTTGGCTAAACCTACTATCATGTTGAATAACAGTCGTAATGGTAGGTAGGCCTAACTTGTTCTTGATCTTTAGAAGAGTCCATTGAGTACCTCACTACTAGATATGTTTGCTGCAGGATTTGTACCTATTACTTTTACCAGATAAATAGAGTTTCATATTCACCAAGTTTGGTACAAATTATTGTTTAATTTCACAAATAGATGCTAATATTCAATACATTTCCTTTTCTTAAACTATTGAGATTTTTTTCATGTGCTCTCCATAGTATATCACATTAACATATTTCCTAATATTAAATCAACTTGGCATTCTGAGATAACCTAACTTGATCACTCTATGTTGTCCTTTTAAGGTATTTGGATTTTGCATGCTACAGATCTGATTAACTATTTGCCTTGCATTCGTGAAGAGAGTGGCCTATACTTTTCATTCCTTCAAAGCTTGCCTTCTTGGCAAGTTTCAAAATGTCAAAGTTGTGCTGCCTGATGAAATGAGTTGGGGATCTCTGAGTCTTCCCTCTTCTCAAGAAGAGTTTTCACAATAGCATTACAGGTTTCTGACTATCTGCTAGAGCCTCCCAGCCCTGGCATGGAGGTTCACGGTCTCCTGAACGTGGCAGAGTCCCTCCGGATGAAGCTATCCCAGGGCCTCACCCATCTTGCAGAATCCCAACTTCCACACCAGTGTTTGTCTTCTCGTATTCATTCTTTTTATGTTGCTCCAAAATGACTTAAAGTAAATTTTTAAAATATAGTTTTGGTACCTGTGGTTATTTTAGTTGGTCTTTTTTATACTTCCACAAATGGATATCCCGGTAGCTGTGTCCTCCTAATCTATTCAAGCCCAATGTTATGCCTCTGGCATATATGAGAGGTTTGGGTAACAGTTATTAAGTTAACAGGTAAATACTATAACTACATTGAATTATACATTTCTAATGTCTTTATCGTAATACATTATAATTTTTATTTCTATGTTATCACCGCTGAAGAACTTTCAACATTTGAAGTATATGAAGCTGTTTATATCTGTTTATATGTCTTCTTATCCCCAATGTCTGGCACATAAATATACTGAATAAATGAGTGAATAAATATACAGATAAATCCATCTTTGTAGTTAATTTGAATATATCTAGGTTAAATTTTACACAGATGCTTTTTCATCTGCTACAAAACTGGTAATTAATGCAATGCAAGAAAACCAAGATGTAAATTATTGAATTCTGCAGCAAAGTAAATTTACTGTCATTTAATTGGGTATATCTCCTGTTTTATAGAGTTGCTTATGTAAATCTCAGATAATTAAATGCCTGAGGTGAGTTGTTCTGTGGCACTTATGACGTTTTTTTCATTTGTGCCCCCAGGCATCTTGTTTTGGTAAAAGATATCGAGCTCACACTATTATCTGAACAAAGCTATGCTTCTTGACAACATGCTCTGAACTTTACCACTGAAAGAGAGTCAAATAGGTTTGTGCCAGGTGATTACCATGCTATACCTATTTTCTTACCAAAGCTGTGTTCAAACAGGATTAGAATCATATGAGTTATCTAATTCTTAAAGCCACTCTTACCTGAAACAATGACTTCTCACGGTTTACTACTAACAATAAAGATATGAAAAATCAATACCAATGCAATTTACTTCTATGAAGAAAAACAAATATATGCAATAACTAATAGCATCTAGTCTGAAAGGATGTGAAGGCCAGGCCAGTGAGTGAGCTGCCTCAGCTAGGTGTGTATTTGTGTGTGTGTGTGTGTGTGTGTGTGTGTGTGTGTGTGCATTGAAGATGAAACCCAGACTCTTGTGTCTGTAGTCTGTATACACCCCACTCTTGAGCTACATTTCCTGTGTCTCAGGTGTTTCAAACCTTCAAGCTCAGAGAAAATAAACCACTAAATATATATTTATAAAACATTACAGAATCTTCTAAAAAATATATGGGCACAAGAAATAAAGAAATATATGACAAAGTTTAGTTACAAAATGAAGAGAATTATTTCCTCATCCATAAAACCATCAACAACTTAGCAAGTAAAATTCAAAACAAATAAATTACTTTCACAGTATAAACTCATTTAACTTTTTAAATTCACAGTAATCTTGTGGTCCTCTGAAGTCAGACATCTCTGACCGTTTTTAAGGTCGCTTGCTATTTCCACAGACTAACAATGACACAGTAATTCTGTCAAAAGCACACACAAAAAGCTATGGTTCAATTCCAGGAAAAACAAACTATTTCATTTAGAAATTATTTTTTAGCTGTTATGTCATGTGCATTATCTTGGTTCCATCTTGAGCTCCAAAGAAAAGATTCTAATGAAACTCCTGCCTTTAATAATGGCAATACAGTGAATTAAGCTACTCAAAAGTATTTAAAGTAAACCAATGTGCTCATTAATCATCATTATTCTTGCAAGGAGAATCAAGCAAATAACCTTTCAGAATATTTCTCAGGTCAAACTTCAAATCACTCCTATAAGTTTCAAAGACTGAATTTTTGAAGTGATTTAAAAATACCCGCACACACTCTAGTCAGTTAATCAAAGTAGATCTTAATTACACTTTACTCAATTGATCATTTTAAAGTTACAAACACAAATGTGAACACTGATGAAATCCTACACAGGGTGGAGGGCATCAGTCTAGGGAGGAGCTGTAGTCATCTATGTGTTTACAGCATGAAAAGGGACATGTTGCATAGCCTTATGGCAACTACTTTAGGAGTGAGAGGAAGACTAGAAGTATCCTTTATCCAAGGGAATATGTACCATGAACACACCACAACATAACAACAGGAGCTAGATCAGAGTCCATCTTTCTCCTAAAACTGTGTGCTTAGCTGTGCTCTTAGCTCTTGTATCAGTGATAGGAGTTAACTACTTAGGACTATACCTACAACTGAAGATACACCCAGTGTTTCTCTTTCATTTGGCTTTTTATGCTGCTCAGCCATCAGTACAACTTTCAGAGCTGGTTTGGGTTTTCCCAGTAGACTGACCAAGATGATTTTCATTATAAGCAACTCTATGATGATCTCCAAACTTTTTTGAGGTCATTCATATCTTTTGGGTTCAGAATGAGAGAAAGTTTTTTTTCCTCTTTCTTTGGTAACTCCTATATAATGTAGATTTGCTTTTTCTTCTTCCTTATTAATAATAAAATTAGAAAAATTCAAATGTATACAAATTAGAATCTCGAGAATCACTTGCCACAAGTCCCAGTGTCTCTCTGCCAGGACCAATTACAAATTATAAATGCTTTCTCTTTTTATATCACTCATTCTTTACAACCCTCTTCATTTTTTATTGAATTCTTTATTGGTATTTTTATATACACATAATGACCACAGTCAATATTGAGAATTTGTACCAGTCTATGACACGAGTTAATTCTCATTTTTTCCCATTCTCCTACCCACCCTACAACTGCACCAAAGGAAACCTCTTCATTTTTGTCAGTGTCTACTGCTGTCTCCTTTCCTCTGAGGTTTTAATAATGCCTAGTTTCCTGGAATACACGCAGCAAGAAATGGAAATATGATCCGGGAATTTCAAATCTCAAAATGCAACTCAAAGATCATTCTCCTTTTCTTCTTCTTTCTGTTTCTAGAGAACCTGACAAATGTAACAGATTAGGCAGGACTGTCTCTTAGAACCTATTCCAAATGCTAAAAAGAAAGTCAAATCGGACCAGAGCACCTTGACTATAAAGTGCCGATGCTTGCCAAGCTTTTGTTCCTTCAATTACTTCCTGCCCCTGTGAGTGAGTCTGAACTTTATCTCCGCATTCAGAGAAATGGCCCCAATTAGAAGAACTGAGCAACAAACTATTTAAGAAAGACTTTTTCATGTGTTTCATTATAAGACAGGTACTCCATCAATCAGCTATACCATAGTCAACCTATACAATTTACATCATTTTTTACCATTTAATTGGATCATACAAATAGATGCTTAAGCAACAAAACATAACTTGTCTTTTGTAATATCCAGCATATTCTTGATCTCAGCTTATCAACCACTTACCTTGTGGATAGTTATGATCCTGTAAATGTTTTATGGAATGAAAAAAGTATCCCAGTAAAGGCATGCAGAATACAAGGAAGAAATTATGCCCACCAAGGTGGTGTAATGATAAAAAGAAAAACTATCCTATTAGTAAGCAAGATGAGTTATCCCTTCTCCCTAATTTCTAAAATTATATGTGCTACTAGTAGTGAAAAGCAGGAGTTATCTAGAAAACTGAGTAAAGTATGCCACTGAATTCAATAGCTACTAAGGCCAGTAGCTCAAACCCATTTAGCATTCTTATTGAAGAAAAAAATAACTCTAAGGAGCACTAGACATGTTTTTAAAAGAAGATAACAAAAAACAAGTTTTACTGCAAAAAAAAATGCCTACATGCAATTTATATCTCAAGTAAAATATTTTAAATCTTCTTACTCAAGAGTATCTAATGATGAGATTTCCAGGCCTAAATTAACAGAGCCACTTCTGCTTGATACAGAAATAGGTTCCTATTGATCAAATTCAGCAGAGGGCAAACTAAGCAGTCTTGTCTGCCCATCTGTATGTGTTTTGCCAGCTCAGAATATCCCTAAAGAGGAACAGAAGTGCTTGGAATCAATACTGTCCAATCCAATTTTTTTCCATAGCTATCAAAGAGACTTTGGTAATTAAGAAGCAATTCCATTAAAATGTCTAGTAGCTATACTATAATCAACAGGGACTCAGATGAGTCCCTGTTTCTGAAATCCTATTTATGTGTTCATTCTACACATCACATTTACGTAACTGCTACACTGTCACTAAGCAAATACATAATTTTCTCTTTGTACCACTCAAGCAGCCAGAAGTTACAACTTAAGAAAAAGAACTTCATGTTGTTTGGAGTTTGGGTTTATTTTAAAGAGCTCTATCTTGGAATTATGAAGCTTGAGATATTAATAATTTCCTTTATAATTTATGCTGTTTCCATTAAGTATTTTAAAAATAAATGTCGATCTGTCCAAATTTAAATGACAGAAGTTTTCCACTGAAAAAATAAATAGGGGTTTGATCCTTGAAATGTACTTCAACATCTGACAATATATGAACAGATTCAAACTAAGGTAATTCAGCCAATTTAGTCAGATTTCATATAAGTAATAGAATTTGAATTTGTACAGATGAGCAACACATCCTGCCTATTGTTTTAAAATACTGTAATAAAGCCGGGCATGGTGGCTCAGGCTTGTAATCCCAGCACTGAGAGGCAGAGGCAGGAGGATTGCTGAGTTTGAGGCTTGCCTGGGCTACATAGTGAGCTCCAGGCCAGCCAAAACTACAAAGTGAAAAACCTGTCTCAAAACATATATTATATACATATATATATATTTATATGTATATACATTTATGTGTATATATATTTTTTATATATTTATGTATATATATTTCTAGAGATAAAGATTATTTGCATTTACTATGGATTGTTATAGTAATTAAAGAGGTTTAATGCATTTTAAAATATGTAATCCTAGCCAAATATTCAATGGCTACATTTTCTAAAGAAAAATAGCAGCTATATAGTAGCCTCATATTTACTTTGAGAAAGAAAAAAAATGTATTCAAATCAGGATTACACAGAGAGGTTCATGCTATATGCCATCACATTCAATGTAAACTTAAAATGCTATAACTTCAAATAAATTAAATTGCTAGAAAAAATAGATTAGAGAAAGAAAACTTCAAATTAAATACCATAATTTGATAGGAAATTTTTGCAAAATGTTCCTAAAATATGTTATCTTCTTTGATAACTTTATAAAAAAACTAGAAATGAAATTGTCCAAAGAATGTAAACTCTAAGACTCTGAAGGTTAACAGTTAAGAGCATGTATAATGATAGATATTAATGAAATGTATAAGCAAGATTAAACATTGTATAAATTCATCAATAAGAAAAATACAACTGAAGAAAGATTCACTTGAGAATCAGTAATTTGGGCAGTTGGCTGGGGCTGCTGGATGTGAAACCTAGATATACTGGGACCACCTTGTCTCTGAGTTGATCTAAAAGCTGAAGTCACCAAAAAGGGTTTACAAATAGATAATGTTTGTCCGGACTAACCTCTTCATTTTTGCATAGAGGAAATGACTTAGAACAGAGATTCACAATGCTGATTACATGACTATATCAATTTAGTCTTCTTCAATATTACACAGTATTAGCTAGAACAAAGGAGTCAAGAGACTCACTAGTCAATCCTCTTCTACATGGTAGATTTACTATAGACATTCTACCACACCTAAATTCATTACCTAAAAAGGTAAAAAATGACTTTGTTCCTTCAAAAATGTACCTAGAAGAACCAGGCTTGCATAATTCTGTGGATGTCTCAGAGTACAACTAACCTTATGCATAATAAAGAATGTCCAGTGAAACTGACTTTCCTATGAATGACAGCATAGCTTCACCAGTCCACCAGGAATAACTTGGATTTATGAGTATTCAACTCAATGGATTGAAATTTAATCATCGGTTTTTGGAAAAATTTCCTGGTCATTTTTCTGCTGTAATTCCACTGGCCTGGTACTTCTGTTTCAGAAAAGCACAGTCTTTATGAGTCCATTATAAAGTCAGCATCGAAACATTGGAAAGTGACCTAAAATCTAGCCGATAACCTGAATATGCATAAATAGTTCACACTGCCCTATAATAAAGGCAAAATTCTCTAGTGTCCTTTCAAAACTAAACTGAAAGTACTAAAAGTACCCAGTGATTCAAGTCCAAAACTAAAAGCACCTTATTTAAACTTGCTTTACCTGCTAATTAATTGCTGGAGATCAAATGTATGGCACATGCAATAAGTAGTCAATAAGATCTGATGAGTAGATCAATGCTCAGTAATCCCCTTGCAGTGGTGAAAGCACTGAATTACATAACTAACCCTTATTGGGTATCCTTTTGCTCCTTGCTTTGTTTTCCTACATTGTAACATCGTGCCAAATCAATACTTTTTAAATTTTGAATTATTTAAAACTTTTTCTATTAGTCCATGTGTGGTACACAGAATGCTCACATTCCTCTTGTGGAGCTGGTTCTCACACACAGCTCATCTCCACCCTGTCTCCTCTCCCTCCCTCATCTGCCTCTCCTTTCCCCGGCTCCGGGTCTGTTTCCCATTTGGGGAAATCCATCTCGCTACTTCCCTACTTTGCTCTTTGTTTAGAACTTGAGTCTCTCATCGGCAAAAACACGTACTCCATGTTTCGGACTTATTTCACTTAACACTATGGTTTCAAGGTGCATCTGTTTTCCTATAAACAACTCAGGTTCATCTTATGGCAGAGTACAATTCCACTGCGGGAAAATACCACATTTTAACTATTCATCAATATGTTTTCAAGCCATGTGATCTTGGTGTACATGCATCAGTAACATTAGCACTCAGACAGACAAAAACGCAGAAGAGAAAGTTGAATCCCAATCCAGAAAAACAAGACCCATTCACGTCACTCACCCTTCTACACAGTTAATGCCCATTAGTTAAGTTTATTTCAGCATATCGAAGGTGACCTATACACCTCCACTTGGAGGGCACAAAGAAAGGCATCATGTTTTATAAGTTTTCTAATATTAATCCCTGATAATAACAGAGTGGAAGAAAAAAGATTTTCAAATATATGCAAGCCAGATAATGAAGTACTGGACCCAAAATCTTAAAATACATGTGCTCCTACTATTCCAAAGCACTGTTCTGATGAGAGATTCGACTGTCCATATTGCTTCACATTATCTGGAGATCTGATTTTTCTAACGCAAACGAGCCTCTCCACCCATTAAAAATAAATAAATGTGTGAGTTGTAAACAAAACTCTGGTACAGTAGTAGACATATAGCCAAATGAAGATAGCATCACACGTGAACAGACTTTGGCATTATAATCAATGCAACTTTAAAACATTGATCTGACACATATTTAGTATTATGAATAATCATTGTGCTGCATGGTAATTAGAGATAAATGTGAAGTCGTTCACAGAAATGACTACAATTAATGGTAGGTTTACCCAGCAAAATCAAATTTTCATAGGAGTACTACATTTGTCTTTAATTACCCAAAAATCAATGTCTGCTCTCATTTACTGCCCTGGTCTCTCTCTCTCTCTCTCTCTCTCTCTCTCTCTCTCTCTCTCTCTCTCTCTCTCTCTCTCTCTCACACACACACACACACACACACACACACACACACTGACAAAGCAAAGGTTTTAAACCATAGTTCCTTGTGGCTCATGAATGTGCCCATCTAGCCTACAGTGGCATAAACCCCTCCATGATTTCATGAGCATCCAAGATCTCAGGGACATTTGGCTTCTTCTGCAAGCCTGAATCTCCAGACTCCCAGGCAGGCCCTAGGACAGCATCTACCTCCCTCAGAGCCGACACTAGCAAGACAGTAGGAAGCCTGCATGAGCTGCCAGGGACTTGAGAGTGAGAAGGGAGAGGGGGAGACCTTTCTTCTTTGCAGGATCTCCCCTCAAGGATCTACAATCCTTCCAATCCAGCTTTCTGTAAGATATTCTTTGCTGTATCAATATCCTGTCTAAGGTGGTTTTTTTGTTGTTGTTTTTTGTTTTGTTTTGTTTTGTTAGTATCAGGGATCCAACTCAGGCCCTTGTGCACCCAAGGGTGGCACGGTACTACCTGAGCTAAATCCTCAGCCCCTTGTATCAATATCTTAATCGAACTTAACTCTTTTTAACTGGAGTTAGCATAAGTTAGCTGAGAAATATTTAATTCTTCCAGACTACTCGAAGAGGGAGGTAAGAAGATGTCTTGAGCCAAAGGTGCGGTGTTGCATTCCTAGTCTTTTTGCCCAGCTGATCTCTACTGTGCTATAACTAGGCTTTCCGAATGAGAAAAATAGTCAGTACCTCTTTAGATGGTGTGTATCTCTAATGCAAATACTATTCTAGCACCAGTTTCGTTTTCATCTACCGCCAAGGATTCTTGAAAGGACAACATGGCTGTACTGTTTGGGAAAGACAGAGCAAGTCGTACCTGGGAATTTTCACTGGGCAGCAGTGAGAGACAATTGTCTCAGTCCTTCTGCATATCTGACATCAGCTTCTGCTTGGGCATGGCATCTCAGGGCCATCTGCACAGTGTCGTGGTCTGGATGGGATACTGGCAGCTTGGGCTTAAGTTAGGCTGAGCAGACAGGCACAGAGGCCTCCTCACAGAGAGATAATGTCTTCTCACAGAACAGGGTCGGATCTCAGGGAACTGGATTCTTTCTCAAAAGGGAGGCAAGAATGTATGGAGGGGAAGGGAATGTAAAAAGCACTGAAGTGTGTCACATACCAACTCCTCATGCAGAATGCAGTAACTATGTATTGTAACCGTGCACTAATAAAAATGAAAATTTAAGTGGGTTGTTACAAAGTGAGGCCACACACATGCTTGCTCTCCCTTCTGCATGCAGATGCCTCCCTAGCTGCTTGTCTACCATGCGTGACATGGCCAGAAGGCCCACATTCTCGTGCTGGCACTATGCTGTTTGGACATTCAAGCCACCCGAATCATGAGCCAAATATGCCTCTTTATTTTATAAAGTTCCCAACCTCTAGTATCTTGTTATGGCAATACAGAATGGACTGAGCATATGGCAAACAGCCTTAGAAGGCAAAGATAGTGTCTCCCTCCAGGGCACCATGTATCAAATTTAAATCCATTCAATTATAAATTATTCTAGCCTATATTCAGATGTCCTTAGCTGTGCCACAAATCCTTGTGTGTATAGCATGGACTAGGGTACTTCTCATCCCCTTCATGGGGTGTGGGAGGGAGAAATAACCTCAGAGTTCATGCCACCTGTCACACCATAAGGAAGTCTTCTAACCCAAAGGCCCCATGACCATTGTTTGCATCCATAAAACCAGGGCAGGCTCACTGTGATAAAGACTGCATGGTACTGGGAAAGTAACAGACCTGAGGATCAGTGGAATAGACCAGAAGATTCAGAAACAAATCCAGATACACTAAGCCACCGCATCTTTGACAAAAGAGCCAAATATTCTCAGTGGAGGAAAGAAAGCCTCTTTAATAAGGGGTGCTGGAAAAACTGAGCTTTACCCTTCCAAAAGCTAAAGCTAGACCTGTCTCTGCCATCATATACAAAACTAAAATCAAAGTGGATTAGAGACTTAAATGTAAAAACAGAAACACTAAACCTGCTGCAAAACAGGTTAGGTAAAACTCTTGGAGACACTAGTTAGGGAAAGACTTTATGAATAAAACCTCTATGGCATGAGATCTACCAAAAGAAATCAACAAATGAGATCTCTTTTTATTAAAAAGCTTCAGCACAGAAAAGGAAACTATCAGCAGAGCAAAAGACAACCAACAAATTGGGAAAGAATCTTTACCACCTGTCTCTCAGAGAAAGACCTACCACTGAGAATATATAAAGAGCTTAAAAAAATCAGTCTCCCTAAATTTAAAGACCCAATTCAAAAATGAGCATCTGAAATGAACACTTTCCAGAGGAAGAAGTAAAAGCTGCCAGGAAGCATATGAAGAAATGCTTAACACTGCTGGTCATTGGAGAGATGCAGATAGAGTCAACACTGAGACTTCATCTCATTCCACAAAGAATGGCTGCTATCTTGAAATTAGCCAGCAACAAATAGTGGTGAGGTTGTGGAGAAAAAGGAACCCTTCTCCACTGTTGGTGGGAATGTAGACTGGTACAACCTCTATTGAAGTCATTGTGGAGATTCCTCAAAAAACTAGGATTAGAGGTCCTATTTCACCCTGCTATTTCCCTGCTAAGAATATCCACAAAAGAATTAAGATTCATATTAGACCAACATATGTGCACCCATGTTCATAGCAGCTCAGTTTGTGATAGCTCAGTCTTGGAAACAACCCAGATGCCCATCAACTGGAGATTGGATAAAGATGATGTGGTTTTTCTATAAAATGGAGTATTACTCTGCCTTAAAGAATGATAAGTTTGAGTCATTTATACTCAAATGGACGTTCCTTAAGGACATATCATAAGGGAAATAAATAGGTCCCATATATATAAATATCATATCTGTTCTCTGGTATGAGAAACTGAAGACGTTAATGAGTTCTAGAATTTATAATGGGCATTGTGAAATAGAAAATATTCAAAGAGAAATGGGGTGGAGTGAGTAATGAGGGGTAAAGAAAAAATGTGTTGTAACTAAAAAAGGAAAAAAAGCCTATGTATTTAGGAGGTGGGGGGTTGTGGGTGTGAAGGGGAATGGGAAAAATGAGAATTAAATCATGTCATATACTCGTACAAATTCCCAATATTGTATATACAATGTACCAATAATGATAAAAATAAACTAAAAAAAAAAAAAAACAAAAACAGGGCAGACTCACTTGTCAGCTTGCAAGAGGATAAAATCTCATCTTCACGGTGGCTCCTAGAAGCAAAGTAGAAAGTTGCTGTGGATTCGCCAACCTCCTTGGGGGGAAATTCAGAGAGAGATGTCTTATTCCTGTACAGATAACTCTAGCGTGGAGAGAACAGGCAGCCAGGCAGAGAGAGAGAATTTCCCCAAGACCTCTAAGGCAGCCACATTTTCCTAACAGTCTGTTATACTGTAGATTATGAAATGCATTTTATACATTTGTTAATTCTTTGTTGATTCTTGATATATTTAGAATACTTATAATTCATATAAAATTAAGACATCTGGAGAAATAAGATAACGTCCTTAAAATTACCTTTTCAATGATATTGAAAATCAGGTTTATTGTTACCCACATTAATTTGTGGACTATCCACAAAATAGTAACATTAAGTTACCTAATATAAGTTAACTTAATATTAATATGAAGTTCAACTGCATTTCTGTCAGTAGATTTTTTTGGTTGTGTGTTTTGCCTTGTTTTGTTTCAGACAAAGTCTCACTATACAGCCCCAGCTGACCTTGAACTTGTAGGGATCCTCCTGCCTCTGCCTCATGGGTTTGTATCACCACACCCAACTCATCAGTGGATTTCTGTCAATGTTTTGAAAGGAGAAAAAAGAGCTTTTAAATTCCTTGAAT
Source organism: Thryonomys swinderianus (assembly GCA_004025085.1). NCBI lineage: Eukaryota > Metazoa > Chordata > Mammalia > Rodentia > Thryonomyidae > Thryonomys > Thryonomys swinderianus. The sequence goes on along the minus strand of PVIC010000455.1, from coordinate 75,271 downwards.
TAAAGAAGAATGTCCCCTCCAACACTTGGGTCAGTACAGCTCAGCTGCACCATTTATTTGAAACGTTAATTCAATGACGCTGTTCCAAAACTCTTTACCCTTTAATTCTGAACCTCTATGAATTTAACAGGTTGACTATATAGAACGTGCTGATGGTTATGTTCTCCTTGGTTAATTAACATTCTGCAACATTTAATTCTGTATTACATAAATACCAGTAAAGAGAGTGAAAAATAAAACTAGATGCAAATTTTACGCTTATTGCAATGTGAAAATTAGACCAGAGGAAAAAAATCCTGGCTGGATTCAGAGTTTCCCAGTGCCAACAAGAGTCTTCAAAAAATGTTAAATTATTTTTTCCCCAATTCAACAGAGGTAAAAATGATCACATAAAACCAGACTAAACAAAAACAAGTCAATGAGGCTGCTACATATGTAGCTTTATACAAATGAAGGATTGTCAAAACATTTCAAAACGTCAGAAATTGATTTAGAAATCTGCAGTATTTTTTTCAAAGGGATTTTCCCTAGTATAAATTTGCTTTCCTTTAATATTTAGTCCTAACCTTTCATTATCACAAAAATATGTCATTTCGATTTTTAGAATTACATCTATAATGTTAGTTTTCAGAGAACAGTGGTCTGCACCGTTGTATCCCAAGGTGCCCACTTGATTACAGTGTCCGAGAAGATGGCCTCAAAGGACGAAACTGTACATAAAAACAATCAACCCCGCACAAGATGTGTCTTCAGAATCATCTTTAGACATGCATAAATCAGACAGGCATTTGTGTTTGCTAATCACTACTAATGAGGCTTGAACAGAGAATTCAAACTGCAATATTTAGCTAAAATGTTGAAGTGCAGCAACTGAATTAAATTAATACCACTGCTTAGAAAGCCAAAGCTTTCACATTATGGTTTTGATACAGTCACTTAGGAGTTGGATAACACGGTATGTGAACCTTTACACTACACCAAAACTAAAACACAGAATATACTAAAACATTTTTGATACTGAACATTCAAAATAAAAATAAATTTTACTATTATTTGGACAAAGCTATGCTCTACAACATTGTGTTTATTTTTTAAATAGTAGAAAAAGGGGCAATATGGCTACCATTTTTTATGCCTTTTTTTCCTCTAACATTAGGTAATTTTTAGCATATTAGAGGAAATAATGGTCTATGAAACATGAAGAAAAGCCAGAAATAAAGTAGTTTAGTTATAACAGCAGCCATGGGAGCATAAATCTGCTTCCATAAATTTGGCTAGTCATTGGAAATGGCAAAAACTGACTATTGATTCCAGCTAAAGCTTCCACGTGGAGGTCTGAAGAGCCTCCATTAGGACTTCACGAACCACAGCCCAGTATTTGTCTAGCACTGGTGTATTGGATACCCACCCAGGTTGTTTTGCCAGGATCATAAATTTTTCTCTTTAGCAGAGGCACCAAATGCTCTATGACAGGACACAACTGCACTTCTGCCCACACGTACTTCATTATGAGCAGCGATAGTCACCGCCTCTTCCTTAGCAAAGAAATCAATGCTATAGCAGAAATTCGTATTAATTGTGGACATAATTTCTATGGACAAGTTTGTCAGAAACCTCTTGGGCAATTTGTATGCACTAGACAACCATCTCAAACTCTCATGAAACTGGTAAATATGTGTACAGAACAATGAAAGAGAGATGGCCAGCCTCCATCTAGGTTATGGGAAAACACTAAAGAATCATTCAGCCATTCAAATACCAGTTTCCCTCCCCACTAAAAAATAGCGCAGGAAGATAAGCAAGCAGGGGGTCCCTATTCCACATGAAATGTTTAAAGATGTCTTTGTCTAAAAATAAGCAGCTCTCACAGTAATTCTATAAAAAGTCAACCATGGTGATATTTTTCACATACATCAATGTTCTGTTGAGATGAATAGACAAGTTTTTAAGTAAGTTTCAAAACAAATCATAAAAGTTCCCATAAAAAATACCAATGGAGAAACAAGAAAGTCACATCAAAACTGGTGAAAAAGTAGTCATATACCACCCAAAATTATTTTGTTAAAGCTGGCTTGAACAAAGACCTACCAGTTTCTCAGAGAGTAAGTTTCCAGATTCACCCAACTACCACTGAGCAGTACATTTGTTTGAGGCCAGCAAGGCAAGCTCCCTGAATAGCCAGGCCACAGAAGCAGAAGGCATACATTTTGGGAAAGGACAGGAACAAAAATCATCCTCTAACCTGGGATCCCTCATGTGTGTGCGTGTGTGCATGTGCACACATGTGCATGTGTGTCTGTGTTTAAATACAGGGTCACAATGTAGTTTTATTAAGTAAACAAGCATTATTGAACACTGTAATATAATGCATAGTATCTTTATCACATAGAAATTCACACTTTCAAATTCTACGGTCTGTTTGTATGTAGGAGAAGGGTAACAGAAGGTAGCTAACATCTTTCAATGACTTTAGAAACTTCCTAAAACTAAGTCTATTGCTGTTGTAATAAGAAGCTCTACCATAGTATCTGCATTCTTTTTAATAAAGAACATGGATTTTAAAAATTTAATTTAATTTATTGGTACATTATATATACACATCACAATTACACTCCACATTGAGAATTTGTACCAGGATATGATACAACTTAATTTTCATTTTTCCCCTTTCCCCTACCCACGTTACACCCCCACCCCTATATACACAAGCTTTGTTTCCCTTTTTTGGACTATGATTTTTTTTTACCATTATTTACCCCTAAAGCCCACTTCCCTTTGAATATTTACAACTTCACAACATTGATCACGCATTCTAGAACATATATACAACTTGTTTCTCATACCAGAGAATAAATATGCTATTTACACATATGTGCCTATTTATTTAACTCATGAGTATGTCCATTTGAGTACAAATGACTCAACCTCATCATTCTTTATGGCAGAGTAATACTTTATTTTTTTTTAAACCACATCTTCTTTATCCAGTCTAGAGTTGATGGGCATTTGGGTTGTTTCCATAATTTAGTTATCACAAACTGAGTTGCTATAAACATGAGTGCACATATGTCGCTGTGATATGAATCTTGTAATTCTTTTGTGTACATCCCCAGCAGGGGAATAGCAGGGTCAAATAGGACCTCTAATCCTAGTTTTTTGAGGAATCTCCACAATGACTTAAATAGAGGTTGTACCAGTCTACATTCCAGCCAACAGTGGAGAACGGTTCCTTTATTTCCTCAACCTCATCAGCATTTGTTGCTCATTAATTTCTAGATAGCAGCCATTCTTTGCGGAGTGAGGTGGAATCTCAGTGTTGTTTTCATCTGCATCTCTCAAATGACCAACGACACTGAACATTTCTTCATACACTTCTTAGCTGCTCTTATATCTTCCTCTGGAAAGTGTTCATTTCAGATGCTCATTTTTGAATTGGGTCTTTAAATTTGGGGGGGGGTGGCTGATTTTTTTAAGCTCTTTATATATTATAGATAGTAGTCCTTTGTCTGAAGAACTGATAAAGACTTTTTTCCTATATTGTTGGTTGCCTTTTTGCTCTCCTAGTGGTTTCCTTTGCTATGCAGAAGCTTTTTAGTAAAATGAGGTCCCATTTGTTGATTTCTTTTGCTAGATCTCATGCTATAGAGGTTTTGTTCATAAAGTCTTTCCCTACGCCAATAAGACCATCTAGATTTTTATAGGCTTCTGAAGATAGATACATAGATACAGAGATCAATAGATAGATGAATAAAATGTACACATATGGAGATATATTTATGGGGGTAAGGTCTCTTGAACATACATACATTTATTTATTTATTTGTTTGTTTGTTTGGAGTCTAACATGAGATATTTAGTGGTAGTATTGCTAACAGTGTAGCCATTATCCAGGAGGTAGAGAAGAGTAAGGAATCTGGAAATACTAAGTACCCCAAAGAATCTTCCCTTTACAGAAATTCTGCAAGGACTGGAATCATGCAGACTTTTAGAGCACCATGCATTTTATTCCCCCTTACCAGCATGGCAAATATCATAAGAGAACCTTAGAAGTGTCTTCCTGGGGTGGAAAGTGAGAAAAGGTCTGTATTTGGAACAGAATCCATAGTCAGTGTGACTCTTTCAAAGGCTTTCAGACTATATTTGCTTAATCTAATGGCAAGAAAATGTGGAAATAAAAATGAGCCTTCATCCATAAGCTATGCATATCTGCAGCTTCTCAGGTGCTAGACCTGACATACAGAGATGAACTAAATCAATATTCTCATGATCCTGTGGAGACAAACTCAATTCTAACACAACACAAATGCTACAGTAGAGCTATGGGAGTCAGGAGAGGACAGAGAGTAGGGAAAGGGTTAGGACAGAAGTGTCCCCAGGGAGACGCTCTGGAGTGGTGTCCAGGAAGCCACGTGGCTGAGGAAGAACTGAAATGGCAGGGGTATTTGGGATGGGGAAGAGGTGCAAAGAGAGCCCAGGTTATTAAGAGCCTCTGAGGGTTAGGGCAGCTCTGACCATGCTTTTGAATATTTAGTGGATATTTAGCACTGCAATTACTATGGGACATGCCCTGAAGTCTGCTCTGTGCAGCATAAGGAATGAAAGTCAGGCTAGATATAGACAGAGGAGCAATGGGTGCCATCCCAGGCATTTTGTCTTCAGCTATAGACGATTTAAAACTATGAATGAATGTTAAGGGAAATATGATCACACTTGTGTTAGAAAGATATTGCGGTGTTATATATGATGATGACAATAGTTATTTAAGGAAGATATACAATTAAATGGGTCTGCATAGGAACCTATACTTTAAAATAATAAAATGTTTATTTATTGGGGTGTTTCTTTTTATTAAAGGAAAGCTGGAATCCTTGTGCCAAGAAAGGAAATACTTTATATAGTATTCAGGGTTTTAGATCAGAATTAAAGGGAAGGAAAGACTGGATGAATTACTCTGGCTTCCACAGCTGTATGTACTGTACATGGCCAATGAGGTAAAACATCTCCCCAGTGATAGAAGTCCATGCATGGCATGTTCAGGCCCTTGGATCGTAATCACAGGGCTTGGAGATAGAAGTACATAAGGGCTCTTCTGAGAGCTAAGAATGGAGCCCATAGGGCAAGAAGAATCTATGAAGGAAGACTGGAGAAGGGGCTGGCATTCAACAGCTATGAAAAGAAAGAAGACAAGAAAAATAACAACTTCCACACATTGTTGAGCTTTGGCTCCAAAAATCCTTTAGCTAGTAAGCCTGTTTAGCAAAACTAAACTACAAGCTTGTTTTCTAAAGTATCCTCGTGAACCTTGGAAAGTCTCAGTCGAAATCAGAGAATGTAATGTCTGGTGACAGGTTACGCCAAGGTGATCTCATGACTTATTATTGGGTGACTCCATACACTGAGGGGTGTGCTAAGAAATAGACAAGCTAGAGATTAAAGAGGGAGAAGAAAAGAGGACTTTGTGGGACATTTAGGGGAAAAAAGGCATGGAAATGAGATTTCCAGGTTTCTGACAGATAACGAAGTAGGCGACAGTCTCACTGGTGGCACTGAGGAATGCAGAAGGCCCACGCCAGAAGGCACACCGCCTGCCTAATCGGACCTCAGTTTTCCCACCACTTCTAGAGAAGGGAGGAATTCTCTCAGTGGGCTCTGAAGTCCACTCCCGAGGTGGCTGGCTCCACCACTAAGAATCTGAGAACACTCCATTTTCAATTAGTAGAGTTCACTCACACAACTCTCCCGAAACTGATGATATACATATTCTTTCACCGCCAAAGCTGTGTATGAATTCAGGAAGAAGGAAACCACTGAAACAAGCACAATGAATCCCAGCTCAGGTAAGAGTGAAGTCAACTGCGGAGCTCATCAATGGCTTTACCAGGCATTGTGAAGGGAAAAGTTCTCCCACCTATAACCCTGCATCGTCTTCTGGTTACAAAGCAGGAATCATGGAGAAATGGGCATATGTGGCGATATCAGCTGGGTAGGTCAATATGGTTAATAAGATGCTGTTGATTAGTTTCGGCTCTCTGGTCTAAAACTTAGACCTCAAAAAACTTCTGTTTTGAAATACATTTTTATAAAAGGTACATATACTAAGCTTGGTAACCAACTTCCATGAATTCCATAGCCAAAACCTCTTTAAACCTAACATTGTAATTTTTAAAATATCATTTTTATCTAAGTGATATGACATAAAGGAAAATTACTCTTATGGGGCTTATTCTAAGTCTTCAGTAAACATTCCCATGATACTAATAGATTTTATTTACTCCTTAAAGTAGGCAGTTTTGGTTGGCCAATATGCTCATAATCTGCAAGGTTTCAGACAAGTTTCTCACAGTATAAACGTAAAATACAAACGACCAAACCTGGGTGGGTTGTCACATACTCCATTTACCAGCCCCAATGCCAAGTGTCCCTCAACACACTTTCTGCCCAACTGATTGTTTTATTTCATAAAAACGTAATAGCCTCACTGTTTTCTTCTTCAGTAAACACTAGGTGATATGTGGTTCAGTGCTTTTCAGCACAAAATTACACTGAAGAAAAGCCAGTGTAATAGGTTTGACCTATTATTTTTACCTATTTCTTTCCAATTTCCACAAACTATTGTACCATCAAGCATCTCTAATGCAGGGTAATTCATTTCTGACTCTCTACCATCGACCTCTAAATCCACCGAGGTCATCCACTACATTTGATACCCACACTTCTTAAACAACTTCTCCTTACATTTAGATTATGTTTTTATTTAGACAGTGGATAGTATGCTTTAAATCTTCCGATTGTTACAGAACATGTTTACGGGAGGCAAGCATGAAACAAAAGAAAAAAAAACTTCAAAAGTGCTGTTTCAGCAGACAGCATCCGTTCAGTCTACTATAGGAAATTACCAATGAAGCCTTTGGTCTCACACCACTACCCTCAGAGATGCCACATATAAACAGCACAATAACAATATCTGTTTTATATACCATATAATTGTATGCTTTTTCATGTTTAAACCATTTTACTGCTCATAAAAAAAGATAAATTTTACCAAAAATACTCCTCTGTAAGAATTCTTGTCATTTAGGTATCATACTGAGTTCTGAAAAGACAGTATAAAATGTTATTTATGCCCAGGTCCATTCGTGTTCCACTCCAAGAATAACCTTAAGATTTTAGCATTAAGAAACTGAAATACATCACCCAATTATTAGGGTGTTTATGATACTCAACGTTTCACTGTGTAAGTTTTAATACGTATCTTATATAAATAAGTGGAGAGTCTTCGTCATAGTAAAACAATCCTCTGGCTGGTTCCCACATCAGGATCCACTCCAGGAAATTTACCTGCCATGGGACACAGGCTATTCTGCTAGTTCATTCCCCAGAATCCCTAACATCTAACCATGTCAAGTCATACAGCCCTTCCCTTCAGAAGCCCCAGCTCTGGGTAATTTTATCAAGGCCTGTGATTTAAAAGTGAGTAGCTCAGAAGCATCTATAATACAAAGATGAGCTTCGACTCCCTACTTTTTTCTAGCTCTTCCAATCCTTGCCATCTTTGTCCCTCTTTCAGCTGTTATAGAAATCTGTAAGAGAGGAATCATGGTAGGGTAAGTTGCTATTAGTGAAGATTTCAAGTGAGTTTATGTATGTAAATTCTTAGAGCAGTGTTAGAACCATAATATACACTATGTAAGTGTAACTTGTGGTGATGATTAATATTATGGCATCAGAACTATTCTAGCAAGGAAGCATCAATAAATAAGTACATAAATGATGACATCACCTTTAATAAAATTGATGTTGTGGTTCTGTTATGTGCTTTTGCATGAAAACATTCAAAGGCTTTTTACATTCCATAAATGCTCAAAATTAGCCTCTATTTTATTTAGATTTATATTTACATGATGTTTTATCACATATTTTTCTCTTTGTTCTTGACTAAGAGAATTATATCATTTTTATTTTATCCCAGATAGTGTTCAATTTCTTATTCATCTTCTTATTGATTGAAATTCTTTCCATCATCATTATTATTATTTTTTGAGACAGGGACCCACTTTGTAGTTCAGGCTGTCCCTGAGCTCACTATGTAGCCCAGGGAAGGCTCTCAAACTCAGCAACCCTCCTGCGCTGCCTCCTGAGTGCTGGGATTACAGGTGTGAGCCACCACACCCAGCTTTTCCTATTATTTTTAAAGCCTAAAAATCTTATAGATTTTCATCGACATCACTGAAGGTTTTCTTTGTGTTTTTTGAACTTCTTTGTTGTTTACTTATAATAACAATGAAGTCTGCATTGCTGGGGAAGGTTTGTCAGCTGGACAATTCCACTCGGGTGCACAAGAAGCAGCCATCGTGACAATGGCTTTCCAATAACATCTGTGTGGAAAGCTTCAGCCTGTGAAACAAGCCATACAATTACTTTTCTTAGTTTTTTTTTTTCCACACTGCCACCCAACTGTGTATGAGTTTTTAAGTTCTTCTCTTGGTCTGAGTTGCTATAACAGAACACCATAGTTTGTGTGGCTTATAAGCAAAAAACAATGTTTATTTCTTGTAGTTACATGTGCTAGAAGTCTGAGGTGAGGGGTTCTGTACAGTTGACTCCAGGGGCAGGCCCTCCTCCTGCTGTGCTACTGCTGTCCTATGGTTGTATAATGGAAGGAGCAAGCTACATCTCCGTTCACTTCTAAGAAGGACACTAATTCCATTCAGAAGGGCTCCACTCTCATGACTACTTACCTGCCATCTTTTTCATTCTCTGACTAGAGATTACGGTGTCATATCTGAAGACAAACATCTAGCATTTATTGTTGGAGAAAGGGTGCGGTAGAGCAAAGAGATTATTTACAATATACCCCACTTCATGCTCCCTTGTTTTGGATACCTTTCACACTTCCAACCATTTTTTCTCATAGTCTGTCACCTGCCATCTCTCCAGGATGCTCTGGATTAATCTACTGGCCCCCAGTGCTCAGGTCAGCTACCAACATACTTTCATCTTATGTCAGCTGAAATTTCAATTATAGTAATAAATTATCTGGATCCGAAGAGCTAAAAGCATGTGATTAGTCTGCCAACTGGAACCAACAATCCCATCTTCACTTCCACATAAGATTAGCCCTAAGGATAAAAAGACACTGAGAGCCAATTCTCACCTAAAGATTTCTTACTTTATTATAGTAATGGCATGTATCAGTGTAGTAGCTCTCACTAGACCCCAAGTAGATTGTAAAGGCAACTGTACATATACAGTGTTTTTCCTATCTAGCCGGCAGCACTGCCACATAGTACCAGAATAAGTCTGTTTTCCCATGTCTTATCCCTTTGTGCTCCTTTTGTAGTACCACTGTTACATTTGAGACCATTATCAAGTACAAGGGTCACTTGAGCAAAACCCCAATGGTCAGTCTGATAACTAAAACAGCTGCAGTGTGGCTAATGCATGGGTAATGTGTACAGCACAGATACACTGGACAAAGGGTAGATCCATGTCCCAGGGAAGATGAAGCAGGATGGGATGAGATTTCATGAGGCTACCTACAATCACACATTATTTTTTAATTGAATTCTTTATAGGTACATTTTATATACACCTCATGAGCACACTCAACATTGGGAAATTGGTACCAGTATATGACACAAGCTAATTCTCATTTTTACCCATATCCCTACCCACCCTACAACCCCCCCACCCCTATATACATATGCTTTTTGTTTTTGTTTTTGTTTTTTTTGAGACAGGGTCTCGCTTTGTAGTTCGTGCTGGCTCTGAGCTTACTATGTAGCCCAGGCAAGCTTCGAACTCAGCAATCCTCCTGTCTCTGCCTCCGAGTGCTGGGATTATAGGCGTGAGCCACCACGCCCAGCACTGTAGTAGGTGGTATTGATTGCTGGTGGGCGTGACTCTCCACGCCCATATGCTTTTTGGTTTTTGAGACAGGGTCTTGCTTTGTAGTTCAGGCTGGTCCTGAGCTTACAATGTATCCCAGGCAAGTCTCGAACTCGGCAATCCTCCTGCCTCTGTCTTCCGAGTCCTGGAATTTCTTTTTCTTTTCTAAAATCATATTTATTCTTTCCCCTAAACAGGAATTATTTATCTCTGAAATTTTTCATTTAATATTTTCACATGATTAACAATAAATAACTGAAACCTTCAAAAATAAAGTAGTGAATGTGGTGGTAGGGGGTACTCTGTATCAGCACATGAGCTTCAGGTCAGTTGAAATTGTCCCAATTTCCCACCCTCAGAAGTTTTGGCTGAGGATTTAGTTCAGTGGTTCTGGCATCTGCTTCATAAGTGCAAGGTCCTGAGTTCGATCCTTGGTATCATATACCACAATGCTGGGTGTGGTGGGTCATGCCTGTAATCCCAGCACTTAGGAGGCAGAGGCAGGAGGATTGCTGAGTTCAAGATCATGTAGCTGGAAACCTTTGATTTGCAGCCTAATTAGGCTGCCTCAATGGCAGGTCTAACTCTGGGTGATGATGTAATTCTATAATGTCTACACACATTTTTTTTAATTTGGTGCTAACAACCACATACCCATTTTGAGCCAGAAACCTTTATGCATTTTACAGGGCAATTCTCATTTAACTGTACTAGGAAAGGCTTCTGATCATCCCCTGTTCACAAAAAAACTAAGCCACAGGTAGAAAAAGTAGATTGCCCTGGCCATTCTGGCAACACTGCTAAATGCCAAAGACACAAAGAAAATACATACTCTAGTTCCAGAATCTGTGCTCTCAGCCACTATCCACACATCTCCTTGCTGTAATTTACAATTAATTTCTTTGGACTGTTTTACAAACCATTAAACATATGTCTACTTGTAATTATAGTTGGTATTTTTCCCCACAAGACAAACAAAACCATCTTGATACAATTTAACGGATTCCCATATCTTTTCTAAAATTAATATCTTACACTTATACTTTCAGAAAGACTCACACTTATTAACTGAATGGATCCTAATAACAGCTTTGTATGTACATTATTACTACACGCTTCTAGTAGATAAGGAACACCAAGAACACGTGGCGATTGAGCCAGTACTGGAACTATGGCATTCTGGTTCCTACTCCATTACTTTTCCAATAAAAGATATTGTCTCCAAAGAAACACAAGATTTAGTTGAAGGCCCTTAGACAACATGCATAACCATACCTTATTAAATCAAAGAGGATTTCAGAATTATGAGCCATCTCACCATATAGACGATTTCTCAAGAATGTAAAGGAGTTTCCTTAGAGTCCTCTGTGTCATTATGACAATTTTACAATAACATTTTTTGTTCGAGGCTTGCCTGGGCTACATAGCGAGCTCAGGGCCAGCCTGAACTACAAAGCGAGACTCTGTCTCAAAAAACAAACAAACAAAAAATAACAATAATTTTGAAGCCTTTGAATGGAGTCTGTATGTTTTTTAAAATAGGATGCTGATTGTAAACCAGGTTCTCCAACTAAGGAATGTAACACTGGAAGGTCCAAACTAGCTTCTCTATGATGATCTACACTGGGTCAAACATGAGCTAGAAGAAGAGAGAAAAAGAAATAAAAACACATAGGACTGAACGCCAGGGGATCTGAATATGGATTGTTTCCTTCCTAACTTGCTGTGTGTCTTTGGATAACTCATTTCACCTTTCTGATTTTTATCTGTAAAATAAGAATTTCATGTGATAATATACCATAAAATGAAACATTGAGACTGTACGATTTTTGGTAGAATTTATATATTTAATAAATGTTTGAAATGATCATGCTCTATATCAAAAGGTGGAGCAGAAAGGAAAAAAATTACTGCACAATGAATAGATTAGATTAAGGTACAAGAACTAGCTTTAACTGAAAATAGATATCAGTCCCTGGACACAGAGGAGTATATTGAGTGAATGAACAAGTGGCAAGAAATATATATTTAGAGCAGTGAAACTCTTAGAAGATGAATGTAGCTGACATTTGTAAAGAGTAAGAAGTCATGACATCATAACAGAGTGTCCCCCAGTGAGTACATTCCTGAAAGTGTTACTCCTTCCTCAGACAGGTCGGAGATTTCCAATAACATTTGTCTGTGCCTCTGACTGTCAAAGGAATTTATTGTGCATTTACACAAGCAAGAAGAAAAATTAGAAAAGAGACCAATCCTCATACTTTTTAACATGAAGAGTATCCCCAATAGGGTTTCTAGGAAAACAAAAGTTTCTCTGATATAATTTAAGCTCCTTTTCATCAGATGTATTGAACTGTCAATAGCAGCTCTCTTTTCCCTAGCATCTTATGAACTGATGACAAGAATGATGCTGAACAAAATAGGCAAAGGTTTAATCAAGATTAATAAATGTATCTTTGCATTCAAATGTCCCTTTAATTTCATAACTATGGACAGATCCTATCAGCCTTGTTCCTGAATACATTTTTCACCCCAGTTAGACATGTAGGATCAGAGTTATTTAATTCTTTGAATTTAGTTCCATAATTTAAGCCTCCCCACGCGCTCAGTGGTACAGCAGAAGCTCCTCTGACTGAGGATGTGGCAGAGATGACGAGGAAGACCATGAAAGTGAGAAAGAACTGGTTGTATTTTTTTTTCTGGCTTTCAGAAAATGCAAACTCTTCAATGCAAGGAGATGCAAGGAAAACAAAACACTGAAGAGAAAAGGCTGAGTGATGAAGTGAAGCAACCGACAATGGAATTCAACAATTAGTGTATAATCCCAGTGAAGGACACAACAACAAGGAATGGAGGATGGTGAAGACCAGAGGAGGCTGTATGTGAGGTGAGAGCTCTCCAGGAAGGAGAGCAAACAAGTCCTTGCAGGAGAATGGGCCAGATGTGGGTGTACACAAGGAAGGCAAGGGAGTGTCTTTATCTGGTAAATTCAAGACTCCAAAATCAGAACCCGGAGTTGCTTCTTCAAGAGACAAAGAGGAAACAGACCACAGATTGGTTCAAACTGCTGAAGGAACATCTTGCTGACATATTTGGTAATAACTGTGGCCCTCTGGAACATTGTCCTGAAGTCTGTTTCCACAGTGAATTCATAAGAAACAAGAAGAGTCAAGAGAAGAGAAAGAAAAGATCCCCCCCCTTTAGTACAGTAGCTTCTACCTAGAAATTTAGCAATAAACATATTTGAGGCCTTGCTATATCTCTAGGGCTGTATTAGTCTACTAGTGCTGCCATAACAAAACACCACAGGCTGGGGGGAACGAACAACATCACTTCCTTTTCTCACTGTCTGGAGCCGGCAGTCAGAGATGAAGGTGCTAGCCAACACAAATCTCAGCAAGCTGAGCTCTCCCTTCCTGCCTTGCAGGTGGCTACCTCTGTGTCTTCATATGCCTTCCTCTCTGGGAACATGACCATCTAGGGTGTCATATTACGTCCAAATTTTCTCTTCTTATAAAGACACCAGTCCAATTCAATTAGAAGCCATTTGGAAGGCTTTCTTTTAATTTAATCACTCCTTCAAAGGCCTTATCTCTGAAGATGGTCCCATTCTGAGGTACTGGGGCTGGGGGTTCACATACGAAGTTAGTAGAGAAGCAATTCCACTCTGTATAGAAACATATACATTTGGAACATAAAAGAAATGATACTCAAAATTAATTGTACATGGCACTGGGAAGAAGAAATAACATAGTACACATATTTGTGAATATGAAATTTAACTTTAAAAGTATGGATTTATATAAAGGAAAATTGCAATGTGAACAGTTAAACTTCAAAATCTTATAAGATATAGGAGTTACAAATTGAGAACCAAAAATTAGGTAATATTGACCTTCAAATTCCCCTCTATAGGACTGATAATATCTCAGTAGATAAATTTCTTGGTAAGGCTCTTTGTAAATGGCTGTTTCCTAGAAAAACTCAAGCCAGAACAACATTGTAAAAAGAGCCATAGATAGGGTTTGGGGTGTTGTGGTTTCCAGTCCCAGGCAAAAGAAAAGGTATCCAAAGGAAATAAGAAAAGTGGAAAAGGAATTAAGAAGGAGCAAAATCATAGATGTCAAAGGGGTTAGTTCCAAGAAGGATAATCCAGCCGAGTCGGCAGTTGGGAACAACCAGATAAACAAGGGGTGAGAAGATTCTATTAGATACTGCATTTGGGAATCCACTTGTGACCTTCAGAAAGGCATGTGACTACCATTGATATGGTTAAAGGCAGTCTTAGTGTCTTGAGAAATGAATGTGATATCATGCACAGAGAATTAGTATTTTTCCTTTAGATATAATGGAGAAAACAAGAGGAAGTGTTTGGGGGGGTTGCTTGTTTAAAGATCAGAGTTGTTAACTTGGAGTAGGGTTTGCAGTGTGAAATAAGAGGGATTTTCATCTGAGTCAAGAGCCACTGGGCACTGCACCTGCAGCCCTCAGTCCTGCATCAGGGGGCTATTTCATTTCCTACAGTTTCGATGTGTAATGTCCTACAAAGACCCACACATCTCTGTCTCTGGTGGTGCTGGTGAAAAGTGGTGGAACTTTGAGGAAATCAAGTCTAGTGGGTGGTGTTTAGACCACTAGGGATGAGCCTTGGAAAGGACTGTGGGACTGTAACCCTCTCTCATTCTCTTTTGCTTCCTGGCTATGAGGTGAGCAGGTTTTCTCTGCTCTGTACTATTACCATAATGCTCTGCTGTCATACTTCTCCACAGCCACAAAACAAACATGTCAACCAATCAGACTGGAACCTCCAACCCCATGAGCCAAAATAAACATTTTCTTCTTTATAACTGGATCATCGTAGGTTTATGTTTTAATGACAAAAACCTAAACACAACATTTTATATCTCCAATAAATACACAGAACACAGGATCAATGAAAAATCCTTTTTGAAAATAAGCAAATTTGTTTGTAGTGTGGGCTAGTTTCCAGCTTAATTTTTCTTGCTATTTATTAGTCAAATAGGCCTGTCTAGGATTTAAAGCCAAAAATGAGAGGGGAAATTACTATGTACTCTTCACTTATGATTTTCAATATTTTAAAAAGAGCTTAAAGACCTTTTATTTTATACATTTGCCAGTAATTGTCTTCATAGTTTTATTGGTATTAATTTCATACAACCCATTTAGAATGTCAAGCCACATATGCAACTTGGTAATAAAGTTATTATTACTTCATAGAGATATAATTATAAGTAATTTTATTTTCATTTTGTTCTCTTACTTTCTTAACATTTCTGCCTACATTTTATAAGAATGAAGATGAGTGTGCTGACCTTTTGCTAAAGAACATTTAGTATGAAGAAACCAATGATTTCATCCTATTTGAAGACTATTTTCTAACTCCATTAGCTTTTGCAGAATAAAAGTCTCATTATAATATCACTACATTACAAACAGACTTCCAAATTCAAAGAACACAATGCTACAAAATGGTAAATAATTCAAATAATATGGAGTTGCTTGCAGTCAGTGAACCATGTTTCATAAGATGTTGTTCTCATTAATTAAAAACATACTAGAATAGATACTAATTAAAAGAAAAGAACCAAAGAATAAGAGGAAAATTACAATTTCTCATTATTTGTTAAGATCTAGTAACATACACCATTAAGCAGAATACTATATAGGTTTTTGGTGTTGGGTGAGCAATTTAAAATGTGTAGTAAATATGATGTGTACCAGTAAAGAAATTTGCATATAACTACATGCTTCATTAACTATAGTTCTGAAAAGTTTTGTGAATCTATTAATTATTACATAATAGAACACCTACCTGACCTATTGAGAGGAAAAGGTGTTATTTGGCAAATATTTTAATTCCAAATGAAAAACAAAAAAGAAATAATGGGATCTTATTTCTAGATCATGTGTTAAAGAGGGGCCAGATTAACACACTTTTGTGGTTGGAGCAATTCGATCTTACAATCTTAACACAGAGGAAAAACCCCATTCATTTCAAAATTTTTCCTGTGACCATTAAACTGACCAACAGAGAAAATTAGTACCAAAAAAGTGGGATTGTTGCTATGACTATAGTTGATCACAAACTTTTGAACCTTTGGAACTGGTTTGTGGAAGAAATTTGAAAAATATGGAGATATGGGCTACAGAAGCACTAGAAGGTTGTAAAGGGAGTTTAATACAGGATTTTGTCAGGGCTTAGAAGCTTTTGTGTAAGGCTTAATTTAAAGGTAGCTGACTAAGTGATTTGGTGAAGAAATTTCAAGGGAGCCCAACACTAAAGCTGTGGCAAGGTTACTATTGGCTACTTTTGGCCAGATCTATGATAAGAATCAAGAACAAAAAGCATAACAGGAATATTTGGAAAACTTAAATTTTGATTAAAGAAGATGTGTTTTAAAATAAAATGGAGTACTATTCAGCCATAAAGAATGATAAATTGGAGACATCTGCATATAAATGGATGCATACAGAGGCCATACTCATAAGTAAAACAAATAGGAAACAGGTGTGTAAATACCATATCATTTCTCTAGTGTTAGAAACTAAAGGAATAAATGAGGTCCAGAATGTATGATAGGTATTATGAAATAGGAAGAAAAGGCTAAAAACAGAAAGGGGAATTGAGGGAAGGCAGGAGAAAGCAAAGAAGGTAATGAAAGAAACAATATTGTTGGGCCGGAGATTTAGCTCAGTGGTTCTGGTGCCTGCCTCACAAGCGCAAGGTCCTGAGTTCCATCCCAGGAACCACATAGAATGCTGGGCGTGGAGACTCATGCCCACCAGCAATCAGTGCAACATACCACAGTGCCAGGCGTGGTGGCTCACGCCTGTAATCCCAGCACTCGGGAGGCAGAGACAGGAGGATTGATGAGTTCGAGGCTTGCCTGGACTACATAGTGAGCTCAGAGCCAGCCTGAGCTAAAAAGCGAGACCCTGTCTCAAAAAAAAAAAAAAAAAGAAAAGAAAAGAAACAACATTGTCAAATGTTAAGGATTAAAGAGTTATGGTTGCTGAAGAGATTAGTATGATTTTAAAAAGAAACCAAGTTCATTGAATTGAAACATGAAAAAGACACCTTGTGAGAATCTCAGGAATCAAAACATTCTTCCCACTGCAGACATTCATTTGCAGTCATCCAAGGACATAGCTATGTTCCAGACTGGCTGGCTATTACATTGTTCAGGTAATGTTGGTATTTAGTATCCAGAAAGCAGGAGTTGTGAGGTCTTGGAGGCTTTCACCAAGACTTAAAAGATGACGAGGTGGTCAGGAATGAGCCCCCCAGCAAGCAGGATATGTGATGTTTCTGGGAAAGAAGCCAAAGATGCAGTGGAGAGCCAAGAAACAAGGAGGCAGAAGGAACACAGAATGTCTACAAGGGAAGTTACGAACTATGAACACATCCAGCCCAAGAGAGAGGCTATGTCGGCTATAACTAACAAAGAGACAGGAACTCTTGTGTCCTCTATAACTCACATATTGCTACAATATGCCCAGGGTGTTGGACTATAGAACTTAATGTTTGTCCTGTTAGTTTTGCTTCTGCTTTGGTCTGATTTTTTTCTATCCAATCATTCCTAACTTTTAGAATCTTTACCCTCTAACATTGTATACTGATAACGTGAACATACTTTTTAAAAAGCTTTACAGGAGTTGAATTACAGGAGAAACTTGGACTTTTTGAGCAATGCTGAAACGGTTGAGACTTTGGAGGAAAGGATTAGTGTATTTTTAGCTGTAAACAGGATAGTTAAATCCTGTGAGGTGGAATAATGACACTGTTATTGTCTGTATTTTAGATTGTGGCTTAAGGGAATACATTTGGGTGTCAAACTGACAAGGGGTGGCATGTGACAGTTAATATTAATTATTAGTATAACTGAAGTAAGAAGCTTCTGGAAGGCCAGGGATTTAGCTCAGTGGTTCTGGCACCTGCCTCAAAGAGGCAGTCCAGAGTTCAATCCCTGGTACCAAAAAAATAAAGAAGTAGAAGAAGCTCCTGGAGAGATACTTAGAGAATTTGGGCATTACTCTCATCAGTAGATCCACTAAAGTTCATAGCTCATTGTATTGGTAAGAGGTGGAACTCAAGAGGTAAGTCAATGGGGGCGTATCTTTGAATGTGCCAACTCAAGTGGACCCTAGAAGTCAACGCTCTAGTCATGGCAATAGTGAGGACTAGGAGAATGTGATGTCAGCTCTTTGCAGCAGAACAGAGAGCAAGATTGTGCCCCAGCTACCATCAGAAGTTCATGGAGACACTGTCCTAGAAAGATATTTGACAGTGGAGGCCACACAAGAAAGAGAGTTTGCCTACATGATTTTACCAGACCAAAGGAACAGACTTTGAACTTAATTGCTAACTGTGACATCTCACACTAGTGAGATCGGAGGGCTATATGCATTACACTCAAAGTAAATAACTCTTGTGAAGTCAGAAATTAAGTTTATTTTATAGATATTTGAGAGAGTATGAACTTTCCTCAAACTAAAAAAAAAAAAAGTAATAAGCCAAATTAGAACGTTTTAGGATCTTCAATTGTGCCAAGACACTAGCTACAGTATTGTCATAAAAGGTCAACACATACCTGGCACACTAAATGAAAGTGTGAAAGCATTGTGATCAACATTGACTTAGACTTGTATGAATGAGCCCCTGTACTTTACAGTGTCTTTGTGTCAGCACTTATTTGTTAAGGGCTTTGAATCTACAACAGAAAAATATTTCTGTGAAATCCAGTAACACACAGCAGTGCTTAACCATAGCCAAATTTTATAAACTATGATTTGCCAAATAATTCATGCTTTTTCTCAAACACAAGCCCTGGCATTATTCTGACAGCCAAAAAAAAAAAAAAAGTTTACCTTTTCCCTATAATTTTGTATTGAACCTACTACATATCTGCTTTACCTGAATGCTTAGAGAGCCAGGAATTCAAGACTAAAAATCATTTTGTGATAGAAAACATGGCCTTGTAGCTAAAAAGACCGGAAATACTACTTCTTTGGTCTTTAAGTAATATTCTATATATACCAGGTTAGCTTAGGCAGAGAATCACTGCACTCTTTAGACATATCCACGGAATTAAATTATACAGGGAAAAAAGTAATAATCAAACTAACAATTATTGAGCAGCAAGCTCTATTGTAAATCTGCAAAATTTATATTCATAAAGCTGTTAACATTACAAATGGTACCTTATTTAGACCTAACAATGGACATACCTTCAGGACATACTCATAAGTGAAATAAATAGGTCACAGATGTGCAAATATCATATATTATCTCTGCTATGAGAAACTGAAGTAATAAATATTTTCTAGAATGCATGATTAATATTGTGAAATAGTAAATATTCAAAGGGTAATGGGGTTTAGGGGTAAATAATGAAAGAAAAATATTGATGGTAAATAAAGGAAACAAATTTGTGTATATAGGGGCAGGGAGGAAGTAAAGTGGCTAGGGGAAGGAGAAAAGTGAGAATTAAGTTGTGTCATATATTGGTACAAATTCTCAAGGTGGAGCGTAATTGTGATGTGTGTATATAATGTACCAATAAAATGTACCAAATAAAAAAAAAGATAAAGGAAACTGATAGAGTTAGCTTATGGGTTAAGTTCTCTGTCCAAGTTTATATAGCTTTTTTAAAAAATGTCATGCCTTTTCTGTTTGTAACCTTTCTAGCATGAACCACAGGTTGGGCTGGAAATTTTTTGTTTTAATGAGTCTCATTCATTTACATTTCAGTTTATTTACTTAAAATCTGCTCACATAAAGTTTCAAAACAGCTGGCCACTGTCCTTGGTTTTAGACTCCTTCACATACGATATTTAAAGATAATGAAATCCACCATCAGCAGTTTCTTCTTTTGGCTGAATAAGCCCTTTCCAATGTTTCCTTTAAAAGATTTCTGTCCCTTTAAATATCCTGTAGCATCGCCATGACATGTTGACTTTTACAGCTGAAACACTAGCACATGATTCTCTTAGTCATTTATAACCACTAGTATAGGACTATCCCCTCACCCACCCTTCTTGTTCTTTAACCAACTGCCTTCTATCTAATTCCTAAGCAGCTTAGTTCTTCTAGCAAGTGCATTGTCCTTATCAAGTACCACATGTTTCCTGTGACCCTCTTCCATAGTTTGTCGAGAAGCTGCTTCTACCACTGAGGAGCACTGAAAATCCCTTACCACCCCATTAAAACCCTTTGCATCTCCTGTTCCATTGTGTGTCCTTATTTGATTGGCATCCTGGAGTTTGAATCGTGTCCCCTCCTCTGAAATTCCTAGTTGAAGTCCCAACCATCACCAATACTTCATAATGTGATTTGATTGGATGATAAGTAGTTTAAAGAAGTACGGGTAAATGAGTTGTTGAATGGGATGTATTTGAATGTGGCTCAAGTCGTTATAAAAAGAGAAGAGCAGGATGCAGCAGAGGAACAGCAGGGGACCGCGTGAAGACACCACGGGAGAAGGCCACTTAAGAGAAAAGACAGTGGTCTCAACAAAACCAGCCCTATGGTCACCTTGCTCTAAGTTTCTAGCCTCTAAAACTCCTAAAATATGTTCCTTTTCTTTACACCACAGTCTGTGACACTTCCTGTGGCAGTTCTACCAAACAAATCAGTACAGTAATGGAGCTCATTTTCCTAATTGCATTACTAATTGTGTTTTTAAAAAACTACAAATACCACCACTATGCCCCCTGTAATAATGAAAAAGGCACATTATTTCTGTGATATTTTTCCCAGAAATGCCTAAACTCAGTCTGTTTATGAATAAGCGTCAGATAATACTAGATTGAGAGGATTCCACAAAATAACTATCAGTATGTCACAAAATATGTTTGAGAAAGCAAGAAAGACCAAGAACTGCTATCGACTGGAGGAGAGTAAGAAAATGCAGTGTGGGATCCTGGATGGGACCCTCAAAGGAAAAAAGGATTTTTCATGGAAGATTGGTAAAGACTGAGTAAAGTTTATAATTTAGTTAATAACAATTTACCAACACTGGCTTCTTAATTTTGATAAAGCAGCTATGCAACATGTTAGCATAAGTGGAACAAAGACATGAAGGAACTCTAAATTCTATATTTGCAACATTACTATAATTCTAAAATTATTTCAAAATAAAACTAAAATACCGGGCGTGGTGGCTCACGCCTGTCATCCCAGCACTTGGGAGGCAGAGGCAGGAGGATTGCTGAGTTCGAAGCTTGCCTGGGCTACATAGTGAGCTCAGTACCAGCCTGGACTACAAAAGCAAGACCCTGTCTCAAAAAAAACAAAATTAACAAAAAAAAAAAAAACACCTAAAATAACAGTAGTGTAAGTAACATAAAGAATGCTCCATATATTAAAATCTATAAAACCAATGAACAAATACGTCACCACTAATGAAGAAAAATACATATTTTATCAATGTGAAGTATCCATTGAATAAACTCTATATATAAAGATGAAGAAGAGAAATAAAGAGGCCCTTCTTTCCTTGAGATGTACTGGATGATAGTCCCACACTGCGTTGGACAGGTGCTACCTATGGCAGCACTGCCCTTTGTAACATGTGACAACCGATAGGAACTCAAAAATATTTAAGTAACTCATCCAAGGTCACATGACAAGCAATAGCCTGGAATTTTTGACACAAGTCCATCCAGTTCCAATGCACCTTGTTTGATATACTAGCTAAGAAATCATTTCCATGTGCCCACCAAATATTCACCTAATTTTATCTCTTCTTACTATATGAGTGATATTCTTGGCTAAATATTGAAATCACTTGGGGAGCCTCAAAAAACCTATAGGCCAGATTCCATCCCCATATTCCACTGTAATTATAATCCTGACCTTGAGATTTTTTTAAATGTTCCCAGAAAATTTAAATATGCAGAGAACAAAAACTCTACTAGTTCATCGGTGTTAAGGTCATACAGAATAGATTACAAACCTTTGCAAACAACAGGGCAGTCATATTTATCATTTATCTAGGAATAAGCATACATCATCAGAATCAATTAAATTCAATTTATGCAACATTATTTATGGAATCAGCAGAGAAGAAATTCTTTATAAGACATGCAGAACAGGGACCAGCTTTATAGCAGCTGTCATCAGCTAATTGCAATGGAAAACCAAAAACTTAGAGGCAGTTGACTTAAGAGATAAATCTTAAACTGCCTCCAATACAGAGAAGCAGTAGCAATATTTTGATTAGTAGAAGTCGAATGACTTACACTCTCTGATTTTAATTTCCTCTGGTCCCTTTAAAATGGCAAAGGGAAGCTATCAAGCTATGTAAGAGTCTAATTGAAAATAAACATTTTCCTACTTTTGAATGGAATTAAAGCTGGGAAAAACTGAATAGCTTCAAGGTGAGGAATGAAACAGAAAGCAACATCAAGAAAGCTGCAATGAGGGTATTTGGAAGCCATTCGGTTTGCTGAATTGTCAGCCATGCAAGCACTTATAGACAATTACAACCTTAGAAAACAAATAAAAAGTGTGTAAGTAGGCACTTTGATACTTCTTCCTAATTATAGGGTTTACGATCTGGATTCAAAACACACAAATAGAGGCAATGCGAACAATAGTAACCCAGAAATGAGGTTATGAAGCTTATTAGCTTTACATAATTACACAGCTGGGATGGGCTGAAGCGACCTCTGCCTGTAGCAGCAGCTCTTCCCCAGCGGGGTGTAGAGCCTGGATGCCCCTCTTTGTTTTACCTTTTAAATAAATACAACATAGCTCTTATCAAATGGGCTTGACAATGTTTAACCTACAGAAAGGGTAATTTCATATTTTGAGTTGCAATATGAAGATCCCTCCATCCCTCTTGGGGTTTTCAGAGGCACAGCACTGTTTTTCTCTAGTCTTTGAAACATCCGCAGCACTGACTGTGGCGGTGTGAAAAACAGAGCATGCCCAGTAGAGGCTTATGCAATAAATGAAACTCACCTACCTAGGGGGAAAAGCTGCATTTTCTATTATTTATCCTATTGCGAAGCCTTGGAAATATATGTTTTTGTGATATATCCCCCCTCTCTAGCATTTCATTCTGGTAATTGACCCAGGTGCCAAACCAGGCCTGCAATTCGGCTGGCAGTTGGTGTCACAGAACGACAGTTTGCTCTTCCTCCTGATGCACTGGTGCGGGGCTGGAAGAAGAAAATGGTGCAAGAAATTTTTCAAAATATTTGCACACACACACAAAGAAGGCTGGTAATTTACTATTTCATGTACCTAAAGGAAGGGAATCTAGGAAAAACTAGAACAATCCACAGCAATGACATGAGTTAGTATTTAGTTGTCTAAAATTTTTAGTAATAAAATTTATGTGTGAACTCTTTGTCATACAAAGATTTTAACTTTGCAAAGGCAAATATGGGCTTGGTAGGTTTTCTCATAAATGCCAAAGAGACATTTCTCTAGGAAGTTTCATTCAAAAGAACTGCAAAGCTCTTCAAGGCTTTAGGCAGCAAACTGCAGGATATAAGAAAAGCTTGTATTTCTTCATGACTTGCTTTAAGTGCATTAGCTATTTAGCCAGAAACTTAGCTCAGTGATTCCAATACTTGCCTTACAAGCACAAGGTCATGAGTTTGAGCCCTGGTACCAAGAAAAAAAAAAATCCAAATATATTAGCTATTTAATTTTCATAGTGATCTAACAGGTGAACGCCATGTTTATTTCCACTCAACAGTCATTTGCTCAATGACATATGTCTTTGAAAAGGCAGAGCCAGTACTCCGCTCCCTCTCCTGCCTCAGACAGACTCACCCCAGCCAACCATAGCTTGTCTACATAGCTCATTTGTGCATTATTCTGATATGTAAAGTAAGGTAGGACCACCTCTCTTGACTGTCACTCAAAGAAAATGAAAAAGACAGCCACCACTTTTACCTATAAAAATAAGTTTATTTTCACTTATTATCTGTTTACTTGCAATGGACTGAATATTCATGCCTGGTCTGTGGCAACGAATATGCTGGATCTCAATGGTCAATTTGATGGTATTTGGAACTAACTGGAGAGGACTTCATGACTGGGACGAATTCTTTTAGAAGAGGTCTCAACCTTTCTCCCAAGTGAGGACACCTCCATAACCAAGGAGTGGGCACTCAGTAGACACTGAATCTGTCAGCACATTGATCCTGCATTTCTCAGCCTCCAGAACTGCAGGCAATAAACTTCTGTTGTTTAAAAAAGGCAAAAAATGTATATGATCTGAAGATAAACCAGAGTATACACTTCTGTTGTTTAAAAGCTACCTCTTTTATGGTAGTTTGTTATAGCAGATCCAATGACTAAGATATCCCTTCAGGGTTCATTGCAAGCTCATCATGTAAAAGGATGTTTGTCAAAAACATGAAGATGTGCCCATTTAATGTGCAATCTGTATCTAAATGAAGTACCAGCAAATGACATTAGCATTTATAATCCTTTTAAATTTATGTGATTGTGTTTGACAACTAAGTGAAACCATTTAGAGGTACAATCATTAAACAAGAATTGGTTAGACTCAAATTTTATCAAAATAAAAGTTACTTTAAGTTGAGACATATTAATTGTAATTGGCGACATTGTCTTGTTCTAGAATTCATTTGTTCAGTAATTTCACCTGTGGGGGAAAAAGCTCTTCTCTAATGGATGTGGCCCTTGTAACTGGATTCCATATCACTGAACTAGCCGGTGAATGATGATGATTCATAGGAAACATGCATTTGTAATATGAATATGAATTGTCCCTGAGGTAGTTTTGCATCCAGTCTTCATGAAGTGCAAAAATGGTATAACAGCCTCACCTCACATAATGAATGTAGATAATCTGGATTATTGCAGACAAGACATAATAGCATGTTGAGGAAGTGAAATAAGTTTGGAAACCACAGTTGGCTGCAGTACTGCTGTAGGTTTAGTTAGTCTCCTGCACCCCATATTCTCCAACTCCTCTAGTCTATTCTCAGCCAGGGGCCAAATGGAATCTGGTAACCATAAGTCAGATGAGTCGCTCTCCTGAAGTGGATGACACAGGAGAATAAACTAAACCGCCCAGTGGCCGCCGAGGTGTAGACTGTGTCCCTGCAGGACACTGCCTTACTGCTGTCTTCAAATCTGCCATGGGAGCTCCTGTCACAGATCCTTTGCCCCCACTGTTCCTTCTGACCAAGATGTCCTTGCTGAGCGAAGTGGCTGGCACTCTTCCTTTATCCACTGCCCCCTCCTAAGAGCCCCTGTCTGTCCTACCCAACTCAGGCAGCCATCTCTATCCCATGCATTATGGTGTCTATCTACATGGCCCCTAAAGCCTCATGGGATCATAGGCAGGACCTTTGGAAGGTGATTGGATTACAGGGTCCTTCCAGCTGACCTGTTGTTACTAAGAGGCAGGTCTGGTCACGAGGCAGGTCACTGGACTTGTGACCCTGGGGGTTACATCTGTCTTCCTGGCCTCTCCTGTCATCCTCTGTGCTTCCTGGAGGCAGCACCATGAGCAGCTTGTCCTCCACTGTCCCTGAGCCAGGCCATCCTGCCTTGGAGCGAGAAACAGTGCACTGAAACTTCTGCAAACTGTGAACAAAAGTAAACTTCTCCTTTAACTTTCAACTACTGGGTATTTCGTCTCAGCAACTAGCAAAGTAACTAAGATACCATGTGACCCCAGCATATGCCCCAGCCCCTGGTCCACTTTATATTTCACATAACAAGAAGATTTTTTCAATTAGTAACTCAGTTGTTAGAGGGAAAACACCATCTTGTGTACGCAGAGTCCAAGGGAGTGATAAACACGTAACAGGAATTCTCTAAAACTGTTTATAGTGAATGAATTTATCTGATAGATGGCCTCAAAGGACATCAGTTAACAGTCCCCTTTGATTTCCAGTGGAATATCAGAATCAGTATGAAGATGAGACCTTCATCTTTAAAGTAAACAGGTGGAAGATTCATGGATCCTGTGTGAATGAACATTTTTTCAAAAATTCAAAAAAACTTTGGAGAAAATATATGAGCCCCCAAAATAAGAAAGGTCTACATATATGAGCTCCAGAAAAATAAGCCCCAAGGTAGGCATTGAACCTTTTGCAAATTTATACAAATTTTATATCAATCCATCTATTTACCCATTTGTTATCTCACTCTTTGTCTATCCTTTGTCAAATGCCACACTAATGGTTTTGTAAATATTACCTCATAATGCAGCTTTTCTTTGTCCAAACCCAATCAAATGAAAATGATCAAATTTGCTCTTGCTTTTCATTCATTTTTCCTAGTTGGTTGCTCTATTTTTCTCACCACACTTTAATGCAGCTTTGTCTCCTCCTGCTACAGACACTTAGACTATGGAATAGGAAAGGAACTCATAATTAGTGATTTATATTTGTTGACTAATTGTATTTTAAGTGAAGAAGCATTCACACCAAAACTGTTGCGACTGAGTATTTTTATGATCTTCTCTGTGCCTCTGTAATTACAAACAGAAGGCTTCGCCCTCAGTAAAGGAATTGTAGGATCCGTCTACTCAATTGACACTGGGAAAAAATCCTGACTTAAAATCTGTAAAACAGTGTTAGACAGCTAATCAGTCACAAAGGCAGTTGTCAGGGCACCGTGCGCCCCGGTGCTGAGCTCCAGGCTCCCGAGGTGCAGACAGGGTCAGCTGCCTCCCGCGTTGAAGGACAGCCAGTTGCTGGGCAAGCCTGAACCTTGCAGAGGCTGGGCCACCGTGCTTTTGATGTATGTGGCAACTCACTGAAGCCCAGAGTTACAGCTGAGAGGTGGTTAGCTGGCACAAAACAGAAGGCATGGCCTGGCTGCTGCCTGCTAGATCTCTCAGAGTTTGCATCCTTATTTTCCAAATCTCTGCTTCCTTGCTTTCGTCCAACCCTTTCTTCTTCAGCTCAGTGTTTCTATCATTTTGATCACAGCTGGTTATGAGGCATGAGGCTTGATTGGTCACTGAACCACATGCACCTCTTATGGCACCTACCATACATAAGACAGAGGCAGCAAAAATGGGGCTGGACTGTGGCACTGGCACCAGACAGAGGAGAGATGAACTTCCCTCCCTACTCTCAGCCTGAAACTCCATTTCCAGGCTTCAGATTATAAGTCAACAGAAATAAAGCTCAAAACTCACTGGAAACGACAGAAGGCACAGCAGATAGACAAGTAGATGGAAGGACGGATGGATAGATACTTGTCTTCAGTGCTCACAGATCCCCTATGAGTACATAGCCCACTGGATAGAATTACACGTAACACTGAAATCAATACTGAGAATGTTGTTTTCCCATATGCTCAACACAGCACAAAACAAAACAAAAAAAAATGGGTTGCCTCATGCCTGTGTTCTCCATCGAGAAGCAACAAGACTATTCACTGCTTTCCCATTTCAGCTCTCACACTGCAACCGAATGATCTCTGTGCGGTCTACTTAGTGCCACAGGTTTTTGCATGTTTGTGCTTTTTGCTGTTCATTTTGCTGTTTGAGATGGGCTTTCATGGCTTACATCTAGATGCCCCAGAGCTTCCTGTGGTCATAGGTGAGGCATTTGGGATTGACTAGATCATGGGTGTGTGACGCTGGAGTAGTCCACTGGTCGGCTGAGAATGTTCCAGGGTGTAGATGATAGATTTACTGAGAGAGGAGAACCAAGCTGGGTGTGTGAAGCACCTGGGATGGAATAAAAGGGAAAGGAGCCAGTACCTGCCCAGGGAGGGAAGAGAAGGCTGTGTATGGTGACATATGCCTATGACCCCAGAACTCCAGGAGACTGAAGGAAGAGAATCATATTTTGATGCTGTCTAGGCAACTTAGCAAACTTCTATCAAAAAAAGAAACAAAAAAGGGCTGAGGATGTAGGTCAGCATGAACGCCCTGTGTTCAAACCCCAGTGTGATGGGGGGGGACCCACAAGATTGACCAGAAGAAAACAGTCAAAGCACAAGGCATATTTCTTCACCTGATAATATGCTTCCTGGCTAAGGGTTGCTAGATGTGTGGTGGTAGCAAAACTGCTACCCCATGTCTCCGCTAGTAGAAAGACGGAGAAAGCTAGTGAAAGAGCCATCAAGAGTCCACTTGGCGAGTGTATGACTCTAAAGAAGGATTCTTCTTTGTGACTCTCTAATACCTTTGTATCCTCCAATCAATCTATTTACTGGGTTCAGTTGCTCGATAAATGTGGCTGTATTCCTAACAACAAAAGTCCTTTCAACACTTCGGAGATGGTAAATAGTAGAAAATGCCATTAAATGAAAAGATCGTCCATAAGTTGTTTTTCTAGTTGTTGTTGTTATTCTGAACCCTGAACTGATGAACTGCCAAGATTTCTATCATCCCACCTCTTCCTACTGAGCTACCTGGGACACCACACGGCCCCAGCTCTTCAAGTTAAAAGAAAAATATTCTTTTTTCAAATGACTGCAAAAGTACTTACACACATACATATCCCAAGATGCTGGCAAAACTAATGGGATGAGAAGAGGCAGTTTGGCCACGTGCCATTTTGCCACTAACTAAAAAAGCTAAGGATTGCTCTGCAAATCTCCCAAATAAAAAAGCAATCGAGTTTCTGGCAAGGAGATCAGCAATGGCCATTTCATATAAATGAATCTGTCATGATTTCATTTGTGCACCAGCTCGATCATCCAAAATAGCAGAAACCGCAGGCTACAGTGTGGCTTCTCTTTATCTGTTTTTGATAGACTGCGTCTCCTTTTCCTGCCCCAAATGATGACTGTCATCAATGGAAAACTGTAGTGTGAAATTACGAGAAAATTATTCTCAATTTTAATAGTCAACTAACTTACCAAGGAGAAATTGTCCCTTTTATTTTGTTAGTGCTCTACAGATTCCTAACACAAGATGAAGTACGAAGCGATCCTCCCTGTATATGTCTTCATCAAAATAAGCTAAGTGGAGGGTGACAGGCTACAGAGCACACTCTTTGATTACTGGTGTCCCCACCTGTTCCAGATCAGTCGCCAGGCTCCGATGAGCAGAAGGAAGGGGCACAAATGAACCATGTCTTTTTTGAGAATGATTCTCTTGCAAGAACCAGAGAACATCAACCGTTATTTTCTAAAGCAAATGAGAGGGCCTCCGTGCCAGTGTGTGCATGCTCTTCAAGCAAGTCTTATTTCCTCTCGCCCCAGAGATTCGTGTGGTGCCTAAGCTGCTTCATTAGGCACAAGCAGAAGACACAGCCTTTGGAGATGGTGTGCCCTTCATTCCAAATAACAGCAGAGCACTTTATTTTTTTTTCTTTACTGCAAAAGGCAATGAAAATTGCTGTAGCTTAGCAAAGAGATAATGGAAGTACATCGCTGGGCTGTGAGAGGCTTAAGAGTGTGTCCTTTCATCAACATAATTTGGGGCTCCTCGGATTCCTGAGATTTCACCTACAAAGGCATCAGCCAGATAACTCTACCTCCCTCTGCCCATCTGCTCCCACCGCATCTGTACTGACCATCATGTTCCCAGACAACTTCCCTAAGGAACTATGATTGTCTGATTAATGTTATGCTGTGAAAAGACTCAAAATGGTTAACCGGGTCACTCCATTCCCTAAAGAATCATAACTATAAGGCAGCAATGTCTATGCCTGAATTATCTGTTATGGATAAAATATCCTTATTTCATATCTATCTTTTTAAGTAACTAATTACTATAACTATTTGTCAGACCTTAAAAAATTAAAGGAGAATAGTTTAATTTCTTGATCAAATATCACCGGGCTCTAAAAGGTCTCCCACCTTTTTTTAATAGCATGCTACTTTTTAACATCTAAGAGTCAATTTTGTGGAAATGTAAACAATCAACATTTTTCAGTAAGTAGTAGCATTACAATTAAAAAGAGTCTAGGACACAAATGAAAAATATCTAAGTTGAATTTGAAACCAAAAATCTAACAAATATTTGTATTTGGGTAAATAGACCTCTTAGGTCTTTGTATTTTACAAACACAAATGAGAAGGTCAAGGTGCTTTAAGATCCCTCAAACTCTACTGTTCCAATATTCTACTGGCCACGGGCCAATATTAATGGAATCTTTTTTAGGTATTTTATTTAACAGTTAATAAACCACTGTGAAATAAATTTTCTCTCTGGAGGACTGGCATAGATAAATTTTTTATTGCTTTAAATATGTCTCCTTAATTCACATTATTTACTAAAGTTATAAATAAATGAGGCTATCAGTTTAAAATTTAAGAAATGTAGCTGTTGCCAAAACTTACCAGGTAGATTTAAAAACTCTTTCATTGAAAAATTCTTTCTCATATTTGACTTTGCCATCTTTCTAAATAGAATCTGGAAATTGTCCAGTTTAATTTATGTAACACTCTGTTGCTTGTGTTTAACATAATTGCAAACATGATATGCATTCATAATTGAAACCTAAGCTCTAAACATCTATTTTTTTAATCTCATCAAAAACTAGCTGGAAGAAGAAATTCCATCACTGATTTTGATAATGTTAAACAACAACAGTAATCACAAACATTCACAGGATACTTATATATCAGCCATCGTTATCTGGTAGGGTGTTAGATTGATGTTGGAAAATCTTAATAGGTAGATTTAGACACAAAATACATGTATCAAAGCTCTTAACACATGATATGTACTCCAATATTAAGTATCTATCAAATTGTAACTTACAATCGAAATGAAGAAGGATTTGACAAATAAAAATATAGAGAGCAAACACTTGAATGTTATTAAAATTAAAGAGTAAAGAATTCTAAAGATTATTTTGCTATAATTTCCTCTATAAATTTCCATACTTTGTATTTTCAAATATTAGTAGGCAGTTTGAAAATTCTTAAAAGATTTTCATAAAATAATACATTGGTTTGCTACCCCTTACACTCTCAACTTCTATTCTGACCATGTTTACCAAGATTATTTTTCATGTCACACTGTTAGTTTTTACTCATTCTACAGATAAAATAGTATGCTTTTACCTATTTTTACATTTGTTCATATCCATTCAGTTTATTTCCACATATAGAGTGCTGTTATTCACAAATTTAAGAAACAATTTGTCTAATCTATGCATAATATTCATGGGAAGATGAAACAATATTGAGTCTGTAGCTGGCATCTCAAAATCCAATTTAAAAAATAATGTCATCTGATAATGAAATACAGAAAACATCCCTTCAAAATGGCCCTTCAAGTGAGAGCAGGCTCATATCACATATGTGCAGCAAATTCATGGATGTGTCTTCAGAGCCTGAAATAGAGGCAGTCTGTTTAGATTCTTGGAAGTAAACAAAGTAACAGAAGAAGAAGGTGACTTAAGAAAATGTGAAAAGAAGGGATGCCATGCACAGAGTTGTTCTATATTTTATTCTATCTCTCTTCAATTGTTCATTCAAACACTAGGCTTAAGGCTACTATAGACACACATACTATGTGTGTATATATACACACACACACTATGTATATACATATATACACATACATTGTATATGCACACACTATATATATAAAACACATTATACATTATATATATATAAAAACATATGAGACACATTATACACACATATGTACAAACTATGACAGTTGACCTTAATTGTTAACTGGATAGACTTGAAAAAGCCCTAGGGGAGCAGGATTAGTAAAGTACAGTTCCAAATATGTCCAGATAGACCATAGTGGTGTGACTTTCAGTTCTATATCTGGTCCTTGGGCTGTTTTTCTCTTATATTGTTCTTCTGTTTTTGCTTCCTGAATACATGAATGAAAGTGGCTTTCATGCCATTCTTTTCCACCATAACAGTCCTGCCCTCATGCCAACTGAAAAAGGATTAAATCCTCTGAAACAGTAAGCCAAATAAACCTCTCCCTTTCTTAAGTTATGAGTGTCTAGCAACAGGATAGCTGACTAGTAGAGAAAACTGGTTGCAAGAGTGGGGCTGCCACTGTGGTTGGACCTGACCACGTGATTTAGATATCTTTGGAACTGATTTGCAACAAGAGTTTAAAAAGCTTAAGAGATACACGTTTCAGAAGCCCTAGAATGCTGTTAAGAAGAGACTGAACTCAGAAGATAGAAATGTGGATTGTAAAGGACAGTCTAACATTGTTTCAGTTGGAAAAAAACAATTTTATGACCATACACTCTAGCAAAAAAAAAAAATCTCTATACTTTGCCCATGTCCTGAGATTTAGATGAAATCCAAGTTTAAGTGCAGTAGACTCATTGATCTGGCAGAGAAATTTTCAAGGCAGCCCAAAATTCAGCATGTTGCATGGGTACTGCTGGCTGCTTTTAACCAGACTCATAGTGAGAATCAGGGACCAAAAACAGAACAAGAATATTTGAAAAACATCAATTTGGTACAAAAAGAAGCCATGTGTAGAGCTGCAACCAAATGGAATGTGATTTCTGAAGGGTTTAGCACCATTAAAAATAAGCCAAGTCTTTGAGCTGAGCAAAAAGATAATTTAGGGCATGTGAGGAATCATCAAAACTCCACTCACTATAGGCTCAAAGGTGTAAAAGTATAAACTTTTCACCTGTGAAGATAGCCCCTGGTTCACTGCTAAAGAAGGGTTGTCTACAAAATTGATTATTTGTGATTCATTGCAACATGCTTAGCTACTCAAAGACTCACAGGCCACTGCATCCATGATCCAAAGTGGCTGATAACTGTATGAACCAGGTTTTAGCCATGCAGAATGCAATGCTTATAGGGCTATGAGGTATGTGCCCAAATTTCAAAGGAAGACCTGGGATACCAGGCAGTGTGCCTTTGACAGGTCAGTGCATGAAGCTGTGAGAAGAAAGCCAAAGATACAGTGGTGACCCTAGAAATTTGAAAGCTCCAGAAACTTGGAACATCTATTGAGGAAAGCTGCAGCCCAAGAGGGGAGTCAAAAAGATCATAGTCTTTGGTGGACCCAACTCCTCCGGAACTACATCTCACCCAATATATACTAAGTGACTAATATGGAGTGACAGAAATTAATATTTTCTCTGCTCAGCCTTATTTTGGTCCTATTATTTCATATCCCCCTGTTCTTCACATTTAGAGTAGGAAAGCTTACCCTATGATAGGTATTTTGGAATTAAGTAATTTGCTTTTGTAATTTTGTAAGAATTCACAACTGTGTTTGGTTTGAGTCTCAGGAGTTTTGATGTGGATTATGAGAAACACTAAAAATGTTCAGAATTTGAGGAAGGGATTATTACACTTTTGATGTATGCAAGATGGCTGTGTTATACTAAATGAAATTATTAACTTCTTACATGTATTTGGAAATTAAGTAAGGTTTAAAGAGACGTCTTTAGGCGGCATGGTGTGAGATGTGACAGTTAAACTCAGTTGGCAACTTGACTGGCTTGAAAGCCACCTGGAGGATTAGTAAAGCACATTCTAGGTGTGTCTGGGTGACTTATCAAAGCATGAACTTGAGATCCTGGACCTGCCCTCTCTCATGTTGTTCCCTTGCTCTGCTTTTCAGCCACCATGAACTAAACAGCTTTGTTACACCACACTCTTCTATCATGATGTTTCAATCTTAGCACCTGCCTACCATTGACTGAATCCTCTGAAACCACAAACCAGATACATCTCTCCTCACTTAAATTGTGGGTATCAGGTATTTGGTTCTAACAATGGCAAAGTCAACACAGAAACATACAGTTTAAAATGGAAATCTGTATGTTTGTATAGAATTTATACCTTTATTGTTTATTTCAGTTGAGCTGGAGTCTTAAAACTACAAAGTAATAAAAAAAAAAGAAAATTCAGTAGAAGCTATTTAGTTCTTATCTCATGCATCTTCTCTATGCCTTAACAATTTTACTGTGGCAATTGTCATTCATACAACTTTGTTGCTCTGTCTGGCTCTTTGTTTCTTGTCTCTGTTTCTGTCTCTGTCTTTGTCTCTCTGTCTCTTTCTCTGTTTCTCTCTATGTCCTTTTAGCTGTCTGATCACTGTACCTGACTGTTTCAACCCAAGATTCTTCTTAATGCATTTTATTTCCTAAATGCTATTTTTTTCTTAAAATTAGTTTCACCTGTAGTTCTATATGGTTTTTATCTGTATTCAACAAAAAACAAGTTGAAAACATAGCTAGGTCTACA
>PVIC010000455.1:0-41147 GCA_004025085.1 Thryonomys swinderianus | reverse complement strand
TCTCACCATTCATCCTTTTTCTACCAACCTTTTCTTGATGCTGGCTATGGAGTAGGCTTTCCATTACTCAAATCTGAATGTTTCACTCCTTTACTTTGCAAGATGAATTCTTGGCTCAACACGGGAATCAAACTTCATTCACTTCTTTGTCTTATCTCATAAGCCTTCCCCCACAACCTTCGGTTTTACCCCATCATAGATCTTGCATTCCCAGGACTTGCCATCTTATGTCACCCATCCCAGACCTGGAAAATAGCTTTCCTCTGCTTAGGATGTTCTCCCCATCTTCCCAGTGTAAATCCAAAACCATTTCCCATGAAAACACTTCTGACGTCTCTGTCCTTACTCCCTTCTTCTCTACAACCATCCGCTTCCCAGACAGAGAGAGGGTAGGTAGTGGAGATTTTTAGTATTAAGGAAACAACCTTGTATTTTAATGATCTCCAAATGAAATCCACTGTCTTTATTCATTAAATTTTAAAAATAGTTCAAACTATCAATATATGTATTATTTAAGAAGTAAATTTAATAGCCAAGCACAGTGCTACAGGTCTTAAGGCCAACACTCAAAGAGGCTGAGACAGAATTGTAAATTCAAGTCTGAACTAGGCAACCTAGCAACCTAGTGAAGTTCTGTCTCAAAGTAAAAATTAAGAAAAGAGCTAAGGATACAACTCAATACACAGACTCTACCTTCAATCCCCAATGCCACCCAAAACAAATAACAAAAACAGGTTTCACTTAGTTGTCTTGGAATAAATTGATCTCTAGGTGGTCTTCACTGGATTTCTTCTTTTTACACTTTTGATCAAATTTACCACAACTAATTTGGGTGTGCAGTGAGAGTGAGATCAAAAGAATTTTAACCTGGAAATAAAATGTCTATGAGCCCTGGTGCTGAAAAAATTTCAAACTACACAGCAAAGCATTTTCTCATAATTTTTATCAAAATCCGCCTATCACTTTAAAATATAGGTCACTTGGAAAATATAACTTTCATAATATAATTAGGGTTAGATCACTGATAATGATGTATTTTTCCAATTTTTTATTTAAAAAACAATATTATTTTACATATATGCTGGTTTTGATAACATATTATTAGGCACTTTCTGTATCATTAAATATGACCTCTAAGTATGACTAACACTCCATTGGATATAACTGGAATAATGTGGCTAATTTTAGTCATGGTCAACAAACCATAATTTACCATTTCTCTATTATAAAAATCAATTTTTTAAAAAAGTTTTGCTCTGGAACATAGGTCTGGGATACCAAAATGGAACATTTACAATTCCTCATCAAAACAAAGGTTTTTAAAAATATTTATCAATTCTATTTATAATATAAATCATCCCATTATAGCTTTAATTTTTATTTCTTTGAACATCAGGGAGGCTGTACATGTTTATACATGCTTATTGTCAATTTGTATTTCTTTATAAAATTGCTTGTTTTTTTCCTCTGGCTATTTTAAATTGTAAAATGTGTGATTTTTTTCTTTTTGCTTTATAGAATACCTTACTGTATTATGTATATCATCTTACATCATGTACTTTAACATCCTAATGTGTATTTAATATTTTTCAAAATTTGCCACCTGTTATTCAACTTTGTGCATAAAATATTTTGATTTTCTTGATTTACAGAAGCTGCAAATATTTATATAGTCAAATCCATCATCTTCACTACTGTCTTTCACTCTTTTACATATAGAATAACTTTCTGCATTCTAACATGAGAAAATTACTAGCCTTATAGTGCTGCTATGATTTTTTAAAAATTTAACTATAATTCACCTGGCATTTATATTGGCATATTGATTAAAATAGAAACAGAATTGTTACCCCACTAAAATTAGCCTCAGTCCTAATTATTGAATAAACCTTTCATTTCTGCTTCTGCTTTTAAAACCATATTGTTTTGTGTAAGAGGTTTTTTTTAGGGTTTTTCTGTTTTGGGACTCACTTTGAGGTCTTACTGACTTTGTGTCCTTGAATAAGTCAGTTGGATTGCTGATGCCTAATTCCATTACCTGCCAAACAGAGCTATATCTACTTGCAGATCATTTTAAAGATTAGAAATTATTTGTGTGAGGTCCTTATTATAATGTAGGGAAGTTAGAAGTACTAAAAAAAAGTTTCTGTTTATTATTTTTTATTGTCCTATATTTCATCTTATGGCACAAGCACAATGACAAACACATTTTGAAATGTAACATATGCTCTGACACAGTGGCCAAGGGAAAATTCCCACACATTGACTTACCACATTTGCCTAATTATCAATACTCTCTCCACCCAGGAGTCATAAATTTAACAAGTATTTGAACACATACAAAGCAGTGTATTGGGCACTGTAGGGAATACAAAGGAAAATGAAAACAGAGGGCTTATTCTCAACTTCTCTTATCCTGGATCACTTCTACTACACACATTATAAGTAGAACACTTATTTATTCAATGAAATGTTCATTATCCTCTGCTATGTCAAGAGAAAGTTCTGAGAGTTAGGTAGCAGTACAGAGTTGGCGGTTTGGGCAGGGGGTTGTTTTTGACTTTTGCTTCCAAGGATTGAACTCAGGACCTTGAGCTTGTGAGACAGGTGCCAAAACTGCTGAGCTAAATCTCAGGCCCAGGATTTTGTCCCAATCTTCCATATGAATGTGATCCTGCACATATCAGATGTTAATAAATATGGCAAGTTTGCTGAGAGAATCTCAACTTCCAGCTCAAATCCTTTCTCCCTCAAGATGTTGTGCTGGTTTCCTCCTAAGAGGTCATCCTCATTCCTTTGGAATCTCCTGGTGTTTCTCTTTATTTTTTTTTTCCCTCTGGGACATATTCCTCTGGGCTCCCACAGCATGGCACCATGTTGCACTAAAGGTATCTTTGTCCTACGCCTGTGCCTCCCATATGTCCATCACTCGGACCACATTCAATCATCTCCTGTTCAGGATTTAGCTACACATGTATTTGTACATTGAGCTCCAGTTTAGGGAGTATTTCCTATTCCTTTTTATATGTTCAGCTAGGATATATTGGTCTTCATACCATGAAGCATTGCTACCAGATTCATAAATATTGTAAAATATTAAGACATTACTCTGAAATATAAACGTGGGGGTAAAGAATAAAACATACTTATTATCCGTAGTGAAAATAACACTGAATATCCTACACATTACCAAATGCTACAGATTTTGAGTTGTGA
The DNA here is from genome assembly GCA_004025085.1 of Thryonomys swinderianus. Classification (NCBI taxonomy): domain Eukaryota; kingdom Metazoa; phylum Chordata; class Mammalia; order Rodentia; family Thryonomyidae; genus Thryonomys; species Thryonomys swinderianus. The sequence continues at coordinate 37,931 of PVIC010000455.1, read as the reverse complement.
TTAAATCTTTCCTGAATCCTGACATTGTATTTAAGCCTCTCTGACCTCAGAGAGGCTTATTTACTCCACCACTTACTTAAGAATCTTCTTAGGTCTTTTACTATTTCATTTATTGTTTAAATTAAAGTATTCTCAGATTTTTCAAATAGTCAAGCCTGAATCTCCTCATCTATAATTGCAATGTAAGATCATTTTGAACAAGCACAATTTGAATTATGGTTTATATTACATAAGATTGAATTAATAAAGGCTTTATGAAGAACTCTTCCATTGAAAGCTTAAAATTTTTCAAGGAATATTTAAGTTCCAACATTAACAGGTCATTGCATTATGTTTCAGCATCAACAAATATATTCATTTCAAGGACATTCTCTGTATTTAAAATCAGACACCATAAAACAAGGTGGTATTTGTAATCCATAACCTTGTAGGATATTAATATGAACATCTAGAGGCTGCACTGTATGATAGCTGTTAGGAAGCTACATCTATCAAAAACATTAAAGTTCACCACAAATTAAAGAGACCACAGGAAACTTCCTACTTACTTTTTATCTGCCTTCCAAACCAAAGCAAAATAGTATCAACAGTCCAAATTCAAAACTCTATTACAAAGAACTTCAGAAGATTCTAACTACCAAATCTTTATCTTTTCATCTTCATACATGTATCTAACTCAAAATCTATGTTCTGTCAACCCCCAATCCACAAGGACATGCTCTGCTAAAGTAACTTCCTCGTCTACATTTTACAGTTCTTGTTACCTGAAAAGAATGCTAACTGCATTTTTTAAAATCAAGCCATTCCAAGGAAAATTAAGAATAAATATGGAGCAAGTTGCTCATTTCCTGGCATAATTGTTTAGTCTGAACAGCATCCTGGTTATGAAATGCAAGTGATAGCTAAAACATTCTGCTAATTGTAAAGTTCCAGAGGAAAATGAACATACATAGCACATTAGTGTTCTCAATTTTACCTAATGGATAGCACTGGTATTTTCACAGACATGAAAACAAAGTACTGAATTTTTTAAAATTAAATTCTTTATTGGTACATTTTATATACAGTAAGTACTGAAATTTTATGAAACCAAGCAAAATGCACAAAATAGCTAACGGTTATATTCACTAGTGTATGTGAATAAATAAATTCATATCTCTGGGCCTTAGAATTACAGTACAACTCTCACACTCTTCAAAGTACTAATTGAAAGGTTTTATATTGTGTTTGTGTTAAGGAGCTGTCCTAATTATCTGTATGTGATGCCAGATTAATGTCTGAACAAAAATATAAAACTGATTATAAAAGGGTGAGACTATAATTAAACTGAACTAATCCAATATAAACACAACAGTTTAATGCCATTAATACTCCAGCTCCTTAAACAGATGTGATACCTAGCATAAAAGGATTAAAAATTTCAAGGAAACTACCTTAATCACATAGCTGAAAAGTGAATTTTAAAATTCTCAAGGATCGTTTTGAATGAATATGAAAATTTTCTTTCCAACTATTCTCAAAATGTCTCTTTCTTGGTGGAGCAAGGAGGAGAAGGGGATGAACTGGTTAAAAACTAACCTATGAAAATTTTTGAATGAGTGACTCTTAAAAAAGAAACCAAAGACCCTAAAAGTGCTTGCAAGAAAATCTGAATCATCATCCAAAATTTACAGTTCTTCTAATAGTGCTCTTCTTGCACTCACAGTCCTTCACCATCAGTGAAAACAACCATCTCAAATATTCTCACGTTGATATGCCATAGGTAATTTCATACCATAAGGAAGGAATTTTATCCCATCATACCAGATTTAAAAAGATGTATGTAATGTTTATGCAAAAAACAAAAACAAAACACAAATACTTGTAGCATCCCATTAAGAAAGATCATTATTTAAAAAATAGTTATGCCCGATAGAAAGCTTCTGAATCTGGTTTTATCACACCAACTGATGTTCCTTCTGTACTGCTTAGAGGCAAGACGTCCAGACCCAGACTGTGCAAATATGGTGGTGACTTTCTTCCAGGAGTCCTCATGACCCATAACCCATCATAGTAATACCACATTTCCACATGCAGCGACACCTCTGTATCTTTTACCCCCTTTCTCAAGTACATCTGTAAACCTTACAAATTCTCACTAGTAGGAAACCTCATATATCTCTCTGTATGAACTGAATTTTTAAATTGTACATGATGGTATATGTTACATAAAGCATTGAACTAGCCTTCCGCTTAAGAAAAAGTACACAAAATTTGGCTACTCAGGTGATCAATTTTCTTCCTTTGGATACCTCTGGTATCTCATATTGCATTTTATTACCTGCTCTTGTCTCCTCTGGCACTCCACCCTCTTCTGATTTCCTGTGGGTTCCTGGGAAGTTGTTAGAGTTTTTAGGATGCTGACCTTTAGATAACTTTTGGGATTGTTGGGCCAATTTGATACTTAGAACTTCCCAACTTTTCCTTTCAAACTTTGAATTTTACTCTACCAAGTTTCATCCATTGTGCTCATGCTACAACTCTCACTTACTATAAGACTTTCTCCCTAAATCTTCAGGACACTGACAGGCTGGAGCTTGCAATATGTCAGCCTACTCTTTGAAGTCTTAAGGGATCTCTCAGCATCCTCCAGTGCAGAGTAAAATTCAGCCAAGACCTTCTAGGACTGAAGCTTCTATCCAAGAGTATAGTAGGCCATTTGGGAAAGTACCTTCAGGTTTTTCAGTGACACAGTATAATAATAAATTGTGTCCTGGGGGCACATAAGGCACCGAGCACCCTCCAAAGGAACATATCTTATTCCTCGGGAAGAGCTGTTTTAGTTTTCCTCAAAATAATATGTGAATTTAAGTGAATTAATGCACAGATAAATTCTTCAGTCCGGGTTTTGGAGAAAGAGCAGAATGTTAACAGGTATAAACTTTTAGAAATGCTCCAAAATTGCAATTCCTCTCATACGAACAACAGATGCTAAAGGAATCACTATTCTACAGAAACAGTTCATTTTCAAATAAATCAATTAGAAAACATTACTGAAGACAAATAAAAATATCAAGACATTTCTCATTTATATTCAAAGCTAAGGATTAGAAGAACAACCCAATTACTCATCCAATCTGCCCATTTAAGCACCCGTCAACTAAAGGGATTAATATGCCTTATGTTTATGGAATTAGGGGCAGCTCTGTCACAGTCTTTGCTTAAGAACCATTAACAGACACATTTTCTGCGTGTGTATTAACATTTCTTAGCCATCACTCCTGTAATGATTCTGATACAAGCTAATGAAAGTATGTAGCTCTCACAGCTACAATGTTGTACATAGAAGGTGTTGTCTTCCTTACTCCCCCAAATAGAGTCATACCACCAAAAAGAAAAAGAGAGAGAATAAAAGAAAAACAGTTGCTTCAAATACTCAATTCATAGAAGCTAATTATTCTCACAGGAATTTTTTTTCTCCTTGAAGAAACAAATTAAAACAAGAATAGGAAGGAAATGATTAAGTCACAAAAGTGTAAAAATGTAGAGAACTACATAATGTAGGACCTGAGTTACTAGAGATACCATATGTAGCATCTGCAAATGATTATGACTCTCAGATGGTAGAAACACCTGCTCTGGCTCTGGTTTGGGTGTGAAATTTTTAAAAAAAGGTATTGATACTTCACTGAGTCTATTTGAGGATAAGGAAACCATTTTGGCAGTGATTTCCTTCTATCCACAAGTAGAATAAATGTATAATAAATGCACTACACATATCCAAATAAATTGATTGTTGTATGAGCACTCAAATCACACACAAATAATCAATAATAAAAAGAAACCAATTAAAAACTGGCAAAAGACTTGAACAGACACTTCACTAAGGAGGATGGATGAATAGCCAATAAACACAAGAAGCTCTGTTATTAGTTACAAGGGAAATGCAAATGAAAACCGTAATAAAGTTCTCTTCATGCTTACTAAAATAGCTAAAGAAGAACATATCGGACAGAACATAAAACAACTGGAAATTTCCTATATTACTGTTGAATATATGAAATGATCCAACCATTAAAAACTGTAAGCTACTCTGTATTTATTTTATGAACATGTGATTTGACTTCTCTGTATTACTCAAGGAAAAGGAAAATGTATATCCATAATACTACATAACACTACATATTTATTGCTACATATTTATTTCCATGACTGAAAACAACCCAAATGTTCTTCAAGAAAAGAATGGTAAACAATTTATATATTCATATAATGGAAGAGCACTCAGCAGTGAAAAAGGCTGAACTCCTGATATATGTCACAACATGAATAAAAGTTAAAATTATAGTGTAGAAGCCAGGTATGGTGGTATATGCCCATAAATCCAGCATATGGAAGCCAGAAGGTTGCTGTGAATTCAAGGCCAGCCTGGGCTACACAGTGAGTTCAAGGTCATTCCAATCTATATAGCTGGACCTTATTACCAAAGAACATATTACAGAAAAGAAGATATAAAGAAAATATGTACTTTCTTGAGTCCACCTATCTGAAATTCAATTCCATAGCAGACAGAAATAATCTTTGAGGATATTAATAAGTAAGAAAAGAAATGGTTGGTTTGGAGATTTAGCTCAGTGGTTCTGGTGCCTGCCTGGCAAGTGCAAGGTCCCTGGTTGGATCCCTGGTAACCACATACAACAATACTGGGCATGGTGACTCACACCTACCAGCAATCAGGACCACACACCACAATGCTGGGCATGGTGGCTCACACCTGTAATCCTAGCACTCAGTAGGCAGAGACAGGAGGACTGCTGAGATCAAGGCTTGCCTGGGCTACATAATGAGCTCAGAGCCTGCATCAACTACAAAGCAAGACCCTGTCTAATATATATATATATATATATATATATATATATATATATATATATATATATATATATATATATATATATATATGAGAGAATGTTATCTTGACTGAGGTATGAATTGTGTGGTCATAGAAAATTGCTAAGAGTCATTAAGCTTTGCACTTTATTAAATTGTACCATAACAAAAATACTAAATTGATTAGCCACATCAATACTAATCAACATTTATACATTTCAACTCACATAATGACAATAACTAAAACATACACACCGTTGACTCTACAACAGGCTGTTCTCAGAGGAGTTCATAGTACCTCACTTAATCCTCAATAATTTTATTTGTTTTCATTTTAATTATTTTAATTTTGTCATTATCCTCATTTTACAGACAAGAATCTGAGAGGCTAGGTAACTTGACTCTAGACCTCAACATATGTAGGCATTTAATGAGATAAATATGACTGATGTCTAAGTAGCTTAAAATTTAGGCTAATGAGCCTGTTAATCCACTCTACTGAACTGACATTGCACAAGTTTAAATAATAAATTAAGTGTCATTATCAGGTGGTTTTGAGGCATTAATGTATATGCTCATGAAAATTCTAACAATGAATAAAGCTATACAAAGCTGAGAAAATATAGCTTTACCAGTGCCTGCACCATTGTTGCCACTGCTTGGCCCAGCACACATCTGAACTGTGGATGTGCCAGGCACCTGAGAGAACAAAGCAGGCAAGAAGGGACAGGCCGGGCCGTGCTTGTGATATATGTGATGGACTGATAATATATGTGATGCTCTGGACCTGGTGCTTGCAGGAAGGTTTGCCCACGCCATTGCTGCCCCTGCTTGTTTCAGGGCTTCCCCAAATCGTGGCCTGCACCAGGCGCCGGAGGAAGCAAAACATGGAGGTAGGGACTGGCAGGATCATGTGACTGGTGTTAGCAGGAAGTTTTGCCTGTTCCATTGCTGCTGCTGCTCAGCTCAGCGCTTCTGTGAATTGTAGACTGCACCAGATGACTGAGGGAACAAAGCAGGCAAGTAGGGACAGGCAGAGCTGTGGGACTGGTGCTGGTGGGAAAGTTTCTCATGCTATTGTCACTGCTCGGCCCTGCATTTCCCTGAATCACGGGCTGTGCCAGAGGCCTAGGGAAACAGACTAGTCAATTAGGACCAACCGGGGTTGCCTGGGTGGTGTGGCATAAATCTTCACCAGTGCACTGAATGCTGCTCAGGCCTGCAACTTTCCTGCTACCTGGACTGCTCCAGGAGCCTGTTGAAGTAGACTGAGAGGGGCCCGGAGTGGCTGCACAATAGATCCTGGCAAGAAGGCTCTGGGCACCAACAACCAGGAATCAACCCCCAGCTTTTTTGTGACCAGGGTGTGACTATAAGGATTTGGAATTTCTATTTCCTTGTGGACCTAACTGGTCATAGCTGTTACATGGTGTAGATCCTCCAGAGTCACCACCTACTTCTCTGTGGACTGTGAATAAGTTTAACAGCAGTACTGGAACCTAGACAGAGGCCCTCAGCAAGTTGCGCTGCCTAGTCTACCACATCAATAAAACACTCACTGGAATAATGAGGGAATCATGTTGACTACAGCCAGTCAACTGAGATTACTTAGGGGCCATTACAGATCGAAGGAGGACAACCCAGGAACTAGTCATCCCTTAAGGGTTCTGAATACTAGGAAGAAAAAGACTTGCAACAAATGTTTCTCCAACAGCGGGAAAGAAATTTAACCAATACAAACAATGACAGAGGAATCAAAATGAGAAAAAATTCAAAAGCTCAGATAAAAAGATCACTACCACAGGGGAATTTAGGGAAAAGGGAAATGGAACAAAGTGAAGCTCAATCACCAGAACTCTCTGAAATGGTAACCAAAAAAGATATACTAAAATGGAAATCAGAACTGATCTCTGAGATGAATACAGAGATGCTGTCCAAAGTGAATGATATGATTAAAAATGCTAAAGAAGATATCAGGGGCTTGATACAATCAGAGGTAACAAAAGCAATAGAATCTTTTAAACAGCTTCAAACAGTTCCACAGTATTAAAAATGAGAACGAAAGTTAGCAAAGTGGGATGAATGAAGCTGAGGACTGAATTTCAGACCTAGAGGACAGGATTGCAACCAGTGAACAGGAAAGGAATAATTGATGGAAAATGGCAAAGGACCAAGAGAAATCAACTCAACAGCTTATAGGACACTCAAAGAAGAATAACATAAGGCTGACTGGAGTCACTGAAGAGGCAGGAGACAACCTGAAAAACAAAAAACTGTTCAGGGATATAATGAAAAACTTCCCAGGAAAAATAAAAGAATTGGACATGCAGATAAGTGAGGCATCCAGGATTCCTAATGGCCATGATATACAAAAAAATCTACTGCTAGGCATATAACCATCAATGTTCCAGATGGCCAACAACAAAAAAACAATGAAATATTGAAAGCAGCTAGGGAAAAGAAAAAAAAACACATACAATGGGAAGCCCATCGGGATCACAGCAGACTTTTCAATACAAACACTCAACGCAAGGAGAGCCTGGAGTGAAGTGTTTCAAGTATTGCAGAAAAACAATTTCCAACCAAAATTGATATATCCTGCCAAACTATCTTTCAAATTGAAGGAAAAAATAAGATATTTCCATGACTAAGAACACCTCACAAACTTACAAACACAAAGCCTGCACTCCAAAACATTCTAAAGAATATCTTAAAAAAAAGAAACAATGAAAAGTCACAAACCCATGTGACCTAGCAGATTGAATCCATTGGGCAAGCCAAGAAAATGAATGGAGAAGGGCAAAACCAAAAAATAAAGGAGCTATGAAAAGGAAAACACCATGATAGGTATAAATCAGGCCATGACAGTCATAACTGTTAATGTCAATGGCCTCAAAGCACCAATTAAAAGACACAGACTGCCAGAATGGATCAAGAAGAAAGATCCTACAATTTCGGGCATACCAGAAACACACATAATTCAGAAAGAAAGCCATAGATTGAAAGTAAAAGAATAGAAAACAATTCTCCATGTTATGGGAAACTGCAAAAAAGCAGGAGTAGTTATCTTATTTTCAGATAAGATGGACTTCAAACCCAAAATGATTAAGAGAGATAAAGAAGGACACTACATTCTCATTAAGGGAAAGCAATGACATTTATAAATATTTATGCACCATATTCTAATACCCTCCAACTATATAAAACAAATCTTAATGAACATGAAAAGCCAGATAACCACTAATTCAATAGCAGCAGGGGATTTCAATACCAGACTGTCACAACTAGACACATCAACTGGACAAAAAAATCAATAAGGAAATACTTTAGCTAAATAAAACTTTTGAAAAAATGGATTAATTTATGCCTACAGAGAATTTCACCCCACAAAGTCAGAATACACATTCTTCTCAGCTGCTCATGGATTATTCTCCAAAATAGACCACATGTTAGTTCATGGAACATGTCTATGTCAATGCAAAGGAAATAGAGTTATCCCCTGTATACTGTCAGACCACAGTGCCTTGAAATTGGAGCTCAATTCCAAAAGAAATTCCAAGATCCTTACAAACACATGGAAATTGAACAACACTCTTCTGAACAACCAGTGGGTCACAGAAGAAATTAAACAATTTCTTCAAGTAAATAGTAACCCCAGGACAACATACAGGAATTTGTGGGATGCAATGAAAGCAGTTCTACAAGGGAAGTTCATAGCAGTCAATGCCTACATGAGGAAAACAGAGCAGGCTCACATAAACAATCTAATGCTGAATCTCAAGCTACTAGAAAAAGAGGAGCAAGAAAGACCCAAAGCTTGAACTAAGAAAGAGATTATAAAGATCAGAGCAGAAATCAATGCAATGGAGATTAAGAAAATGATACAAAAAAATCAACAAACTGAAGAGTTGGTTCTTTGAAAAGATAAAATTGACAGAACCTTAGCCAACCTAAGAAGGAAAAGGCTTAAATCCATGCTATTAGGAATGAGAAAGGGGAAATCACCACAGATCCAGCGGAAGTCCAGAGGACAATAAACACCTACTGCAAAAATTTGTACTCCAGTAAGATGGAAAATATAGAAGAAATGGATAGATTTCTAGATACATATGAATTTCCAAAGTTGAATGAAGAGATAAAAATGTTAAATACTCTAATATCAATTTGTGAAATTGAAAATGTAATTTTAAAAAAATCTACCAACAAAGAAAAGCCCTGGTTCTGATGCCTTTACTGCTGAATTCTACAAAACTTTTAAAGAAGAATTAATGCCACCACTTCTCAAACTCTTTAATGAAATCAAAAGGGAATCAAAACTCCCAAATTCCTCCCTGGAAGAAACCATTACATTGATTCCAAAAGCAGTGAAAGACAAACCAAAAAAGAGAACTACAGACCAATCTCCCTAATGAATATTGATACAAAAATCCTCAATAAGACACTGGCAAACTGAACAGAGAATTATCAAGAAGATCATACACCCCAATCACGGATTCATCCCAGGGATGCAAGGACGGTTCAATATATGTAAAACAATAAATGAAATATGCTATATTAACAGACTCAAGGACAAAATCCATAAGGTCATCTCAATAGATGCAGAAAAAGCATTTGACAAAATCCAACACCTATACATGATCAAAACCCTACAGAAAATTGAAATAGATGGACTTTATCTCAACCTAATAAAAGCATTCTATGAGAAACCAACAACCAGTATTATTCTAAATGATCAAAAACTCAAACCTTTCACACTAAGATCAGGAACAAAACAAGGACGCCCACTATCACCACTCCTGTTCAATTTAGTGCCGAAAACATTAGCCTTAGCAATTAGACAAGAGAAAGAAATAAAAAGAATAAAGATAGGAAAGGAAGAAGTTAAACTGTCATTATTTGCTTATAGCATGATACTCTATATAGAAGATACTAAAAACTCAACCGAAAGACTGTTAGACATAATCAGCAAATTTAGCAATGTGGCTACATATAAGGTCAATGCTCAAAAGTCAATAGCCTTTTTATACACAAACAACAGACTCACTAAGAGAGAAACTGAGGAGTCAGTCCCTTTCACAGTAGCATCCAAAAAAATGAAATATCTAGGAATCAATCTAACAAAGGAGGTGAAAGACCTCTACTCTGAAACTAGAACACTCTGAAAAAGGAGATAGAATAGGATATCAGAAAATGAAGACATCCCTTGTTCCTGGATAGGAAGAACTAATTTTTTCAAAATGGCTATACTCCCAGAACTACTGTATAGATTTAACCCAATACCAATTGAAATCCCAACAGTATATTTCACAGAATTAGGGAAAATAATCCAAAAATTCATCTGGAACCACAAGAGACCTAGAGAGGCAAAAGCAATTCTAGGAAACAAGGACACAGTAGGGGGTATCACAATCCCCAACTTGAAACTATACTACAAAGCCACTGTTATAAAAACAATATGGTACTGGCAAAGTAACAGACCCAAGGACCAATGGAATAGATTAGAAGATCCAGAATCAACTTCAGAAACATGGGCCCACCTCATCTTTGACTGAGGAGCCAAATATCATAAATGGAGAAAAAGCCTCTTTAATAAATGGTGCTGGAAAAACTGGCCTTTACCTTGCCAAGGACTAAAGCTAGATCTATCTCTTTTACCATGTACTAAACTAAAATCAAAGTGGATTGGAGACCTAAATATTAAAACAGAAACACTATGGGCTAGAGATTTAGCACAGTGATTCCAGCACCTACCTAGCAAATGCAAGGTCCTGAATTTGGTCCCAGTAACAACATACAACAATACCAGGCATGGTGACTCATGTGCACCAGCAATCAGTACCACACACCGCAGTGCCGGGTGTGGTGGCTCACGCCTGTAATCCCAGGACTCAGGAGGCAGAGGCAGAAGGATTGCTGAGTTCAAGGATAGCCTGGGCCACATAATGAGCTCAGGGCCAGACTGAACTACAAAGCAAGACCCTGTATAAAATAAATAAATAAATAAACCACAAACACTAAACCTTCTCCAAAACAGGTTAAGTAGAACTCTTGGAGATATTAGATTAGGGAAAGACTTTATGAACAAAACCTCTATATAATGAGAACTAACAGCAGAAATCAACAAATGGGATCTCATCCTATTAAAATGCTTCTGCACAGCAAAAGAAACCTCCAGCAGAGCAAAAAGTACACCAAGAAATTGGAAAAAAAATTTACCAGCTGTTTATCAAAGGGCTACTATCTAGAATATATAAAGCTTAAAAAAATCTGCCCTCCCCCAAATTCAAATACCCAATTCAAAAATGGGCATCTGAAATTAACACTTTTCAAAAGAACTAAAAACAGTGATGTTCAACATCACTAGTCATTTGAGAGGTGCAGGTGAAAGCACTGAGCTTCCATCTCACTCCACAAAGAATGGCTGTTATCTCAAAATAAACCAGCAACAAATGCTGGTGAGGCTGTGGGGAGAAAGGAACCCTTCTCCACTGTTGGTGGGAATGTAGACTTGTGCAACCACTGTGGAGACCAGTGTGGAGATTCCTCAAAAAACTAGGATTAGAGATCCCATTCAACCCTGATATTCCCCTGCTAGGTATGTACATGAAAGAATTAAGATTCATATTAGACTAACATGTGCATCCATGTTCATAGCAGCTCAGTTTGTGATAGCTAAATCTTGGAAACAGCCTAAATGCTCATCAACTGTATACTTCATAGAGAAAATGTGGTTTTTCTATAAAATGGAATATTATTCTGCCATAAAGAATGATAAGTCTGAGTCATTTATATTCAAATGGATGTACCTTCAGGACATACTCAAGTGAAATAAATATGTCATAGATCTGTCAATATTGTATCTTTTCTCTGGCATGAGAAACTGAACATGTAAATGAGCTCTAGAATATATGGTAGATATTGTGAAATAGCAAATATTCAAAGGGAAGCGGCATGTAGGGGTAAGTAAAAAGGGGAAAAATATGATGGTAATAAAAAGGGAAATAAAGTTTATGTATACAGGGGTGGGGGGTTTCAGGGTGGGTGGGGGAATGGGAAAAATGATAATTAAATTGTGTCACACTGGTACAAATTCTCAATATTGTGTGTGATCATGACGTGTATATATAATGTACCAATAAAGATTCAAATTTTTTAAAAAAGTAATTTGAGGAACAAGCATAAACAGTTACTGCACTGATGCTAACATTTTTCAGAAGTCTCAATAAATCTGATGAAAATAATAAATATATATAGCTTTACCAAGATTTACTGAGCACATTCAGACACTTTCAGAAGAGACATGATACATGGGTATAACGCGGAGGGTTATCAGGCTACAGAATGCCATCAATTCCAGGTCCTGATATTACTGACATTTAAAATAACTTGGATGATGAGAAAACAAAGAATGCTTATTAAGTCTACTTTGACATCCAACTTGGAGGCCTTAGCGGGTTAAACAGAGTTTCAAATGACCCCTACAAGTTGCAGTTAAAAAAAGAATAATGTTCAATAGTAACAAAGGTAAGTCTTTTCATTTAGGGGGAGAGAAGGAAAGCTGTGAGGAACAAAGTACAAGGAAAGTGTTCTGCTAAAAGACTTTCCTTAAAAAAGAGAGTACAGCATTTCTGATATCCTTCCATCTCCACTCCAGTGTAATCGCTTTGATATTTTCTCTATACTGATGAAAATATAGATTTAATCATCAATAGATTTGAAATTAGTGATTATCTCACATTAAAACCATTCGGTTTTCATTCCATCTAGACATGATCTTTAAGAAAGATTTTTAGATTCTAGATTCCCACTCTATCTTTATTATGTTACAAATTAACCCTCTAAGTCTAGAGACCAAGGGGTTGTTCTTAGGAGAAATAAAAAGAAATGTGCTGAAATCTTGATGTAAAACTCAAGCAACTAAGATGTGGATGAGGAACAGATATGTAGATTACCATTATCTTCCTGCTTTCACTTTCTCAAAGAATTGTTCTAATCTCTCAACTCTAAGACTAAACAGCCCTGCGCTGTGGTGGGACTTCCTTCCACCTTTAAGGCCCAGCATCACCTGTCTTCTTACTATTCCTGTGGTGCATCTTCCATCAGTGTCCCCTTTTGATACACTCCTGTTACAAGGTCTCTAATTATATTCTCTGTGACAAATTCCTGTTATCAGCTTTCTAATCCTATGTACTATCCTTTATCTTATCCACTTACTCAGTTAACAAATATCAAATTAATACTTAACAAAATACATACTAGATATTATTTAGGGTAAAAATTTGTGTGTGACGTGCCTCACTATATTTAAGTGATATCCAGACTCTGTAGAGACGGACACATGTGTACACATATTTGTGTGTGTGTATGTGTGCGTGCATGACTTCAGCACTATTGAATCAATTGGAGCCTTTCCAGCCACTGAAGTGACCGGAGGTGGTGCCGGATGATGAGGAGGAAAATCAGCATTCCTCTCTGAAAGAACAGACCTCAAATTTCTAGTGAATTCTATGCAAAAAAGTCCATGGTGGAAATAGTAATTACCTCCCTTAGGTGAAAGTCTACATTATGGAACATAGAGTCCTAGAGCTAAAGTAGAAAATTGGGATGGTCCCTGAGGACAGGCTTTGAAGAGCAAAGATGTTATCCATCCAACAGGCACTGAGCATGAGTAACAGCTAAAGACTGCATCATCTAAAGTGAGAAGATAAGCAAACTTAATAAACTGGGGTCTTTCTGTGCTAAGTCAAAACACAACCTACTGGCAGCCCATAGGAAGAGGAGTGGCATGCAGGCTGGCACCAGGCAAGGGGCACTGGAGATTCATACATCTGCTGGCTTATTCCCCTCTGGCAATGACACATGATTTTCTGTAAGGCTCTAGGTCAGGCCAATCATTAGAACATTTTCGACTTTGAGCATTTCCTCACTTCTATAAATAAACAATATAAAGAACAGTTACATAAATTTAGGTTATATTTCTTGGAAATCTGATAAAAATCTCTGAAAAACTCAATGTGAGCAGGTTATACACTGTAGTATAAAGAGATACAAATAGTAAGTAGAAAAGAAACCTTGCTACTGGTATAGACAAGCTATATATGACTAAATGTTCTTCCCTATAAAATAAAATGGTTAGACTACTTCTAATGTCTCTAAATCTGAGAGTCTGTTTCATCTCTGTACATAATATCACTTACATGCAATAATATCTTAAAAAATTAGATTTTGTTGGCTCTTAATTTGATAAAAATTAGTCAAATTTAGACAAATATCTGAAATGTAATGTGTGTATTAGTTATCTATGCAGTGCAATAAATTACAATAAATTTAGTGACTTAAAAGGGGTACATTTATATCTGGCAGTCTCTGTGAGTCAAGAATCTGGGCATGGCAGAACTGGTCCTTTGCTCAGAATTTCACAGTTATGGTGCAGGGGACCACCCAGCTGCACTTTCTTCTAAGCTCACATGGCTGCTGGAAACAATGAGTTCCTGAGGTTGATGTCTACTTGCTGGTTGTCATCTGAGGTGAGCCCTCAACACCCATCCTTTTCCTCAAGGTTGCTTCCAGGCTGGCAGGGGCTTTTACTCCCATCCTCTAAGAGGAGGAAGTCTTACGTAAGGTAACATATGCACAGAAGAGACATTCCATCCCCTTCTCATATTATATCTGGAAGAAGCAAGGCATAATTTCCACCCAGAGCTCAACAGTTATGGATAATACAAGGGCTTGAGTCACTGGGATCACCTTAGGACAAATTCTTAAAATGTGAAATACAAACTAATTGCCACAATACTACTCTGCCTTCTTGTAGTCAATTTTTTTTAAATGAAGGGATTGTTAATATCTAACACTAGAAATAAAAGAACTAACAGGAGACAGGGAAGGATACTATTGAAAACCTTATAGCAGTACCCTAAAGACCAAGAATAGAAAGGCCATATCAGCTCTTCCTCTGTAGTGGGCAATGTATACATATTACCATATTCAATAGTCACAAGAATCCTATCATTGGGATTAGCATCTTAATCTTATAGCGGGAAGAGTGAAACAAGATAGGTTAAGTGGTTTGCTCGAGCTCACACCATCAGAAAGAAGCAGATCCCGCCCAGAACCATAACCTCAGTGTCCTCTGCTTAGCAGCAAGGGAGACCTCTACCAGTTTTGTAAACCTAGCACTATAACGAGACTCTTCAGAACATGGTTATAGCCTCAAGCCTCCGTTTCCTCCACTGCAAAATGAAGGCTCAATGTTGTATGACATAGATCCTTCATGAGATTGTTGCAAAGGTGAAATGATCATCAGACATGCAGAACATGTCACACAATCGCAGGCACAGGGCAAACAATGAGTGGCCCTGCTGCTTCCCGCTGTAAGCTCTGTGTAAACTCTACATGCCACACATCTTAAAGTACAAGTAAGGACACTAAACTGAATGGCTCTTTGTGTTTTGTTTGTTCGTTTTTTCCAGGAAGAAGTTTTCAGAATTTTTAGTAATCAGCCCACTACTTTTCTCTGGATTAAAGGCCCGTGAGGCCAGAGAGAAGAACAAACATTCCATCCATCTTCCTGTACGAGAAGCAATAAAAATCTTGTCTGCCAATAAATTGAAATGTAAAAGACATTTTATAACAATTCATATCGGTAGGTCAAAAGAGTGGGCTATTTATATGCCTTATAAGCCTGTTTGACTTAACTTTTCTTAAAATGTAATGTATTAAGTTAGACAAGAACAGATTATAAAAAGAATGAGCAGATAAAATGGGAAAACATCTTCAGAAATATTTAATAATATGATAATAACCTTACAGGACTTTATCTAGGTAAATCATACTTAATAAGTCTACAATGTGCTTTAAAATTAGATGCCTACATTATAAATTGTCTAAAAGGAAGCTATTTCTGAGAGCAGGGGTGGCTATGTATTAGTCATTGAGTTCCTTGGCTTCACCTTCACTGTACACTTATTTTGTTAATTATTGCTTCTAATCAAAGCAGCATTGTCATCATTTGTAAAGTCTGTGTTAACATACGGGACTACTCATAAACGCAACATCCATTGCCCTTGCCCAGAGGCCACTTAAAGTGCAGAGGCAATAGGGACACAGCAGTGCTTGCTGGCCAGTGTGTAACAGCTGGCCTGAGGGCTACTGGGGAGGACTCGTCTGTCCATTTCCAGCACATTTCAAGCTATGAGTAAGTCAGCCCTGACCTGGAGATGGGAAGACATGGCTACAGCATGCTATGTAGTCCAAGTGAAAAAGTCAAAAGTTTAACATAGTTTAACATACATGTATGTAGACGCTGACATCTTGAAATCACTAAATACAGCCAGGCAGGACGAATTTGAGAAAACTTCTAGAGGAAGGATTGGATTTTTCAAAAGGGATGATTGGAAGGGAGTAATTCACTGTACTAGAAATGTTTTTTAATTCCCAATTAATCACAGCACTGGGTATCAGTTTTTTCCTTTTCAGATAAGAAAATAGAATCTAAGGCAAACTTCCTCAAAGCTAGTGACAAAGCTTTACACTGTTCCTTATCTCTCCCTCCCTCCCTCTCTCTCTCTCTCTCTTTCTCCTTGAATCTCCCCATATAGCTAAACAGGTATCTAGAGCATAATAGCCAAAGCCATTTTATACACAATCAAGTATATAAAATAAGTAAGCACAAATTTACAATTTTTCTAGAATCTTATCTTCAAAAAGTCAATATTTTAGGGACTGGGATAGGTCGGGAGTCAGAATATCCAAAAAAAATTTCCCAAGCTAAGAAGTACAATCACAGAGAGTGGACCGGTACATTGAGTGGAGCACACATGGGGTGAGAGTCAATGCAGGAAGTGACACATTCCAGGACCCTGGGTCAATCTGATAACTGAGGTCACTGATAAGTGTCTAAGCAGCCCATATCCAGGTAGATTCACTGTATAACAGGACAGACAGAATGGAAAAACATCTCATCACTCTGCTCAAAACAGAAAGCAATGTACAAACTGTTAATTGTCTACTGTGGATTTTCCATTTAAGACTCTCAGGCCCCAGTGACTACAGCTAACTGAGATCATTGAAAGTGAAACCCAGGAAAGTGAGGACAGGTAGGCGGGTGTAAGGCAGCATTCAAAACCAGGTCTCTTAACCCCTTCCTATGTATTTCTCGGCGCTGACACACCAGGAGGAAGCAATGCCAAGGGACTCAACACAGGAGCATGAGAAGAAAACAAAAACACCTTCCTTACATTAGCAGACTTAGCCCTGCAGCACCTACTCAGAACTGAGAATATACACTGTTAGTAAAGATCCGTTTTACCTCACTATTTTGTTTTAATACAAAATAGAAATAATTATAGTAGAAACTTCACAGGAGGCTGAAACACAAATAAGCACTCTCCTTGACATTCTCCAGAAGTGCCAACACTTTTACAGTATTCTTACTTGTGTAAAAATAAAATTTATCTCTCAACTCGGATGCTAAAAACAGTCTCTCCAACACCTCTGGAGAAAACAGAAACCTTCTAAGTAATATAACTGCATTAGCAAAAAGATTTTCTTTTGAGAAGACCACAGAGCAAGAGATGAACAAATGAAGATTTAATAGATCTTCTTGGTGTAAATAGAGAGAAGGTGGTAATCATTTTAATGGTTTAGTCACTTTCAGCATTTAATTTTTTTCCTACAGTGAATAAAATAAAGTAATAAAATGTCTCCATTAGTTTTCACACAATACATAAAACTGAATGATTCTGAGTATTTGCTGTTACAATTATCTCACTTTTCAGGGGCTTTTTTTTTTAAAGATCCAAACCTCACTTTGTACAAAAATGAGTTAGAATTTGCAGAATTATTACAATATTTTCTATCACCATTCTAGACAATGGATCATAAAGCAGGGCACAAATTCAAATAATAGGATCACACTTTAAGCTCTTTACTGCAAAGAATATTGGCGAGAAGCTATATCCAAGACTTCTTCATGCTCTGCACAATGAGGATTACACAATTTTATACAAATCATATTTCTACCAGATATGCACTGTATCACCTTTAAAGTTAATTTATCCAACATGAGGTAGAGCTTTACAAAAAATGAAACTACACTGAATTAAAACAGAGACTGCAAATGATAGAAGAGACATCGCCCTGACCAAAGACTCAATCTAGAAACAGAGTAAGAGGGAAGATAAGAAGAGAAATGCAATCCTTTGCTAGAGCCCACTATAAGAGCCCTTATTCCACTGAAGCTAAAGCCTTACTATGCTGCTGAACTCTGGACTACCATCTAAGGTCTTCCAAAACCTGAACAAATTTGGAAACTGGCTTATCCTATCTCTGACTTAATCCCTCCTTTGAGTAGGTGCTAACGTACACAAGAGTATCTGTGAAGAAGTTCAAAAGATGAGAAGCCCCAGCTATAACCAGACATCTACCTTTCTTCTTCAGTACAGAGAGAAAGAGGAAGCAGTGACAGTGCAAGGTTTACAGTCTTCTGAGAGAGATTGAGAATATGGGAAGAAAAGCATATTTCAATGTCTGAGCTACAAGTGTTAGTCAGCTTTCTGTTACTGTGACAAAACACAAGAGAAAATCAGTGTTTAAGGGGGAAAAATTTATTTGGGCCCACATATTCAGAAGTTCCAGTCCATGGCCAATTAGACTTGTTGTTTCTGGCCTGTGGTGAAGAACAACTGGTCACTCGTGGCAGACAGGAAACAAAGAGGGAGATAGGAAGGATCTGGAGTCCCAATATCCCCTCCAGGACACAGCCCCAATGAGCTGACTTCCTTTGATTATCCCCTCTTCCTAAGAGTTCTTCCAGTTCACAGTGGAATTACAGATTGGCAATCAAGCCTTTAGCCCATAGGCCTTTGAGATTAAAGTTTCAAAATATACCAGTTCATTTTCCTAGTCATTGAAAATTGCTACCTTATCAAACATCTCCTAGGCTATATGACTAAGAAATCATTCCTCCTACAATGACTCTCATTGTTAAACAACTTTCTAGTATGACAAGCAAGAAATGGTAAACAGTATCTGAGATGCAAAGCCCCAGACCTCATCCATGAAGAGAAAACATTATCTTATTTATATTTTGGGTGGTTCTGTGTCCTTGTCCCATCCCTAAATTTTATTTTTTACTTGGAACTTCACAGTTAATATTTTGTAAAGATGGCAAGAAAGTTTGTTCTTGCTGTCTCTGAATAAGGCATCTCCCATCCTGGTCACAGGTAACATAGCCTAAGTTCTTTTTCCACAAACAAGAGACTTTGCATTCTTACCATTACAACTAACAGAAGTCAAGAAGTAATGCCACAAATTTTAAATTCCTACGTGCTTCTTTAAAAAGTAAAATCAACATTTTTACCAGCAAAAGAGCTACAATTATATGCTCTCCAAGTATTGCTAAAAATACATGCTTCTCTATGAGCATTATTTCAAATAGCATCAGTTCAAAGGTAATAATTACTAAGAAAAGCCCAGCCTTCAAAATTAAAGAGAAGAAACTTGACCTTTAGACTATTCATTGTTAAAGTTATTATATTATGAGGTGGAGAGCATATCTTTGCCCAGGCAGTATTTTCCTGAGTGATTACAATAGCCTCCTATCTGAGGTCTCCATATCCTCCTGTTGGTAACTCCACTCCTGTGGTTCACTGGTCACACACATGCAAGTGATCCTTTCAGAACTCAAATAAACTAATGTAAATTCTAGGCTTAATTTATGTCTGTTTCCTGAATGCCTTCCTGCGAGGGTTACAGTATAGGGAATAAAATCAACACAGCCTTTTAGGCTTTGAGGGGTCTGCTTCTTCCTATACCTTTGCCATTTTCTCCAATTATTCTCCTGATCCTTATCACTCTTTGGCCATCCCAGTTTGTTCAGATCCTTAAAACTGGCATATTCCATCTTGCCATCTTACCTTTGCACAGGTTATGCATCTATCTGCTATATTCAAAAGTCTCTAACCCTGTTCTTCTTCACTGAGAAATTTATTCCACTAACTCTTTGGCTCTCAGACCATGTGTCATGTTTTCAGAACTCTATCATTTTCTTCAATGCAGCTCTCTAGGTCTGCTGGCTTTGTTATAGGATCTCATGGAATTGTATTCCTTGTTATCACTTCTGATTTTGTTATTATTGCTATAAATTCAGGCCTCCAGTTGCTTTGAAACTGTTGGATCAGAGGCCTTGTCCTCTCCTTGCACGTCATTCCATTCGCATCCCGGACCACCATGACAGGTACAGAGTAGATACTCAAATGCCACACAGTGAGCTGATTAATTAATCCATTGCTCTTGCCTTGCATAGTTTGACTAGATCAAAATATAAGACAATAGAAAAAATCAAGTGAAAACTTTGGAACTCAATTGGCAGATAGGTATAAACTTTGGCAAACTGTTAAGTACAACATACAAAAGGCTTAATAAAGGTACTTTCCATGAGAGTAATCTGTCTTCTAGAGAGACTGTCAATAAAGATGTCAGAAAGAAAAGAAAGGGGGAAGAGGAGTTACAGAGGGGGAAGAGGAGTTGCTATCACAGAGAAGAGGTCTTATTCAGTCAGCAATACGTAAATATGTCATAATGTATCCACATATTTGTTCAACATAGTTGAATTTACTGACATGCTTTTTGTATCTTTATTTCATCCTTTCTTCTCAACAACTGATGTTATGTAGGCAAGAGAAAACATGACTCCCAACCACATTATATATTATTTAAAATGCTGAAGAATGAGCTTCCCATGAGCTCAGAGAAAAAGCTGAAGCCAGGACCAAGTCTTCAATGTCTGGCTCTCTTCTGATCCCTTCTGACTATTTAAGAAAATGTAAAAACAACAACCATCATTCAAAAAAAAGGAAAAGGAAAAGCAAAGGAGTTCCACAAGGGTCTTCGCTAACACTTCCCGGAGACTGCTGCAATGGAACTCTCTCCTGGTTGAACACTGCACCTGGAGATCACGCCACATGCCCCGCTGCGCTCACGCGGCCTTCACCCAGGTCTCCAGTCCCTTCTCACCCTCTGCAGGGGTGATGCTCCATAAAGCCGCCGTGCACTGAATTAGCAGTATCGAATTGTTGCTTCTAGGCAAAATACTGAGTTAAATTCCTATAAACTGCAGCTCACATTTTCATCAACTAATCAATACATAACCTTGTTTTATGTGTGTTTCTGCTTAAAGACACCTTATTTAATATCTATTCTTAATTTGTTCAAATTGAATTCGTGGCAACGCTATAACATTATACATCAGTATAACACATGCCTGAATGAAATTTATTTAACTCATATATTTTCTCCAGAAATAGTATTTTGTCTTTTTAAACAGTGCATTTAAGAATACTAGATAGTACCTTCACATGATCTTTGGGCACCATTTTAAACAGCAGCACTACCAACAAAATGTAAAAAACATAACCCTTAAGAGATCATGAAAAGGGGGCCGGAGATTTAGCTCAGTGGTTCCTGAGCCTGCCTCCCAAGCACAAGGTCCTGAGTTCGATCCCAGTAACCACATACAATGCTGGGCGTGGAGACTCACGCCCACCAGCCATCAATACCACATACCACAGTGCTGGGCGTGGTGGCTCACGAGTGCTGTAATCTCAGCACTTGGGAGGCAGAGGCAGGAGGATTGCTGAGTTCGAGGCTTGCCTGGGCTACATAGTGAGGTCAGAGCCAGACTGAACCACATAGCGAGACCCTGTCTCAAAAATAAATAAATAGCTGGGCATGGTGGCGCACGCCTGTAATGCTAGCACTTGGAAGGCAGAGACAGGAGGATTGCTGAGTTTGACGCTTGCCTGCACTACATAGTGAGCTCAGAGCCAGCCTGAACTACAAAGCAAGACCCTGTCTCAAAAAAGCAAATAAATAAATAATAAGAAGAGATCATGAAAAGGATATTGTTTTTAATGTGAGAACTGAAAAAAACAGAGTCACCTTATTTGACCCCATGCATGTCTAGCAATTCAATTGTTTTTTTTTAATCATCCTACACATGATCATGAAAGCAAAAGAGTATGTATGGATTGTGGGGGTGGAATAAATTATAATGAGTAGGAAAAAAATCTCAAATGTGGAATCTATGGATACTGAAGCTCAGCTATATTTGAGTTTCAAAAAAGAAAACATGATGGAAATACATGGCCAAAACAACAAAAAAATCTCTAACTTTCACATATCCTGAAAATGAAATGTAACAAATAGGAGTGAAAAGCCACCAGATAACCACAGAGAAAGAAGTGTATCTTGGAGATGAAGCTATTGGCTGACTCAGCGAGCCCCAGCAGGAAGAGGGACTATGAGAGGAAATCCAGAGGTACCCTGAGTAGAGATGAGAGCAGTGTAGGATGTGGCTGGAGTACGAGGCACCAGGACTCAGACTGGCAGAAAAGGGAAACTTGGGGTTAAAGAAGCAAACCCTGCACGTGGACACAATGAAGCTAGAACTTCATATTCTCCATGAGAGATATAAAACCATGGGGAACAACAGAAAATTTAGAAAAATAACATGTGGTAATAAAGCTGAAACATCCAAGATGGAGATATGAGAACAGAGACTGGTGACTGGTTAAAAAGCTCGGCTACAATCTATGAAACAGCCTGTATGACAGCGGCTGCCTACATAAAGCACCCCACAGTGGGGAGGTCATGAAAAAACAGAAAATTGTTTCTCGTAGTTCTGGAGATTGGGAAAAATAAGATCTAAGGAAAAGCCTTAGATTTCCAGGGCACAAGACCCCTGTGGAATCCAGTGGATAGCCAAAACCCTGGATAGTAATGAGCATAATTTATGGTCTTTTAACTAAGTATTTAACTAAGCATTTAACTTAGCACTTGGTATGTTACTGTGCCAGTAACTTTTGGCATCTGATGTACAAAAGCAAAACTGGCACCAATTTATTTTTCCTGCTTCCTTTTCCTATTTCACAGAGAGAAGATATATTTTTTTATCCACATTTTACCAACTTCTTCATTATATGTTCTTATTTTTTTATTAACTCAAGAGCTTTCACCTTTCATGTAAAGGAAACACTTTACAACTTCTTTCTGACATAGCTGAGATTCAGCACCACTACATTTGCATTTGAGATCATTGTTAAGTAAATTATGGATCCCCTGAGCATAAGCACTACAACACTGTAACAGTAGATCTTGTAGTTCAAATGGCTACAAGTGGGTAGCATATGCAGTAGCCATAAGCCAAACAAAGGGACGATTTATGTCTCATCAGGCTACCCAAAATAGTGTCCAATTCAAAACTTGAGAATTATTTATTTCTAGAATTTTCTATAAGACTAGGATTCTGAATTTGACCAGGGGTACCAAAAATATGGAAAGTGAAACAGAGTGGGTGAACTACTATAATTATTCATGTTATACTCTAGATACTAAGAATTGTTCATCTTACATATGTTGTTACTGTTTCCTTCATTTCTCTATCTTTGTATGTTTGAATTCCTGTTTGTTAAAAGAGTTTACTGCCTAACCAAATAATAGGATCTCCACAAAACTGTCCCAGCTACATTAGGTTATAAAAGTAGCAAAGATTAGGTTTTAGGGTTTGTTTGTTTTTTTTAAGTATGGAACAAATGATATTTTCCTGTCTTACTGTCAGAAATTGTCCAGTATAATAATTTATTTTTCATTATCTTGAAACCTATAATTTAAAGGACTGCTTACATAACTTGCTTTGTTTATAGAAAGTTATAAAACCCTTTAAATTCATTATTTCTCATAACTACCACCTCACTCAGTAAATTAATATTACCTTTGTATATTCATGAAATATACATCTATTAGGCAATACTTTAGAAATTATATGATACAGCATCCTTGTGAGCATTAAATTCTCTTAATTACAACCCATGGACTCAGTGCTCTTAGAAACATATTCGGCTCACTCAAATAACTCAATATGGTACTTTTGAATCATTATTGGTATCTAGATAGAATTATTTCACTTGTTCCATGTTTAATTTTTGTAAATGCAAGTGTGAAACATACTAATTTAGATACAGTTCAAAGTATAATTTTAAATACCTCAGAGTTTATTTTTCTAAAATCAATCAACAGAAAAATGTATGGAAGTCAAAGTAGACCAGAAGGTAGGACTCAGTTTAAAAGCTACCACAGCCATCAAAATGGTTATGTCAAGCAAAAACTGGTGGCAAGCCCACTGTTAAGGTTGTAGGAACCTGAGCATTGAGTGGCTGAGGCTATTTAAGCCTGCAGGTGGCCTGCAATCAGGAGACCTGGCACAGAAGTGGGAGTGTGGCTGAGGTAGAGCCCCTGCCCAGCACGTATGATGCTCTTGCTCCGTTCCCAGCTCTATACCAGGAGCATGGGGACAAAGAAGAGAAATCTGCCCTAATGCCCTGGGAGCATAAAACAGAGGACAATCCATACCAAACTTCCCCTTAGACCATCACCCAAAACTTCTGGGAACCCTTTGCTCCAAATAAATAAATGAACAAGCCAACAGAGATGAGTGAAAACTTCAGTTTTGCATGAATGAGACAACATTTGGGGCTCGGCAGTATCTGGAGTTATCCAGTTAGTACATAACTAAAAATATGTCTTTCTACTCAAGTAGAAGAATAAAGAACAGCACAAAGTTCAAGAACCCTTTATAAAACACTAACCTCCATGCTGGATTTTGCTTAACTTATATGGATTGTGACTGTATTATAATTCACTACAACTATGAATTACGCTTTGGGTTCCAAAGCAAAAGCTGTCTAGCCAGTACACACAAATAGCTCCATGTGAGGTTATCCTGTAGAGGATAACCTGATGGTTCAACCACCTAATCCTATATGTCGAAAGAGGGATTAAATTATTAATTTTGAAGGTGTAGATTGTTTGCTTTGCAGATCATTCATAGTTAATTTAAAATTCAGAGTCATTCAATACACTGCTGATTACCTTTCCACAGTGCTCAAGTTTGTACTCAGGGAACACACACTGATCATAGTCTTAGACAAACAATAAGGATGTTATAAAAGGATGATTTTCAAAAGTCATGTAAAGCATCCCAAAGCTATGGACTAATGTGTTAGCTCTGCCCCAGCTCTTTTCTTTACTGAAGAGTGTCAAAGATTACCTTTTGTTGAAAAGGAGGCAAAGGCTTTAAAATAAGGCTTTAGAAAAACAGAACCAACTCAACTATTTCTCAAGTGCTTACCTTTGGTCTGACACAGTGCTAGGTGCTAATAATGGACAAGAAAATGTGACAAAAGACAACCATCTAAGGATCCTACATTAAAATCATTATGGCATCTTCTAAGGCTGGACTTTAGTAGTGAAAGTAAGCTCACAGTTTACACAGCATAATGCTACAGAAATTCAGGAAATGCATGATCAGTGTAATCAGGCTTAGTTAGGGAAGTCTCTTTAGAAGGTATGGATCATAGGACCACCTGAAAGGAGAATCTTCTACTTCTTCCATTCACCATATCACTACCTGGCACAGTGCAAGGAACAGAGCATGGAATTTTCTCCATGTAACTGAGGGGAAGGTTTTCATTAACACAGTGGAAATGACAGAGAGTCAAACCTAAAGAGCAACATGAGGAAAAAAGAAGAGCTAACAGCCACAACTTGCATTGATTATCATTCACTATAGGAACACAATCAGGGAGATCATAATCAATCATAATGTGTAAGGGGATTTATTAGACAGGCTTACAGTATCAAAGGCAGGATACTCTAAAATGGGACCTTCATCATATTAGAGGGTCTATATTAGAGGCCATATTAGAGGAGTTATGCAGTCTAAGAAGCTGGAAGCCATAAAACAGGAAAGAGCAAGAGAGATCAGTGATGCAGTGCTAGTCTGAGACTGAAGGCATGAGGCTTGTCCAGAAAGTCACTGGTGTGAGTTCATGTTGAAAGGCTGATGAATCTAGACTTTGAAGTTTAGGCAACAGCACTGGCAGGAAATGTATCCACTCAACCAGTGTGAAGCTTTACAAACAGGAGCCAACTTCCTCCTTCTTCCCTTTTCATTCCACCCATCTTGCAGGTCTACTGGATGGTGCAATGCACAGGCTGCACAGATCTCCTGTTCTACTTGCCAGTGATCTCTCCAAACACCCCATGAACATTACCAGAAGTTTGCTTTACTAATCTACTAAGCATTTCTTAATCCAGTCAGGTTGATAATCACCATTAATAGTCACACAGATCAATATGATATGGTGTTTTTGATAAAGTACTTAACCTGAACATAATCATGAGAATATCTTTTGGCAAATCTAAATGGAAAGACAGTATATAAGAGAATCGATTTGTGCTTTTCAATAACATCAGTGTCATGAAGGACAAAAACATCATGCAGGGTTATTCTAAATTAAAGGTTATGAAAGAGATAACAACTGAATTCAATGTACTTCCTTGATCAAATTCTAAAGTTAAAAAAAAACAGATATAGAGGTCTTTATTTTTTCCAAAAAGAGGGAAAATGAATATAGACTGCATCACAGATAATGCCACTGCCCCAGTTCTGAATTATTTGGCATGATAATGAAATTACAGATATATAGACAATGTCCTGTAGAAGTACATCAGACATACCTAGGAGTTATATATCATGCCTAAAATTTTGTCTCGAATGGTTCAGAAAAAAATCATATAACACCCACACCCACAATGACAAAGACAGAGCAAATATGACTTTGGTGAATCCCACTAAAATAAATAGTTTAGAGAGAGAAAAATGAGTGAGATGGGACTAGATTAGGTGGGGATGGCACTGAGAAGCAATGACACTGGGCTGAGGTGTATGAATAAGAAATGAATGGGCCACTGATGTAGATCTTTGATATACAAAATGAGGCCCTTGGCTTTGACTTGGAAAAAAAACAATTGGGAGACTGACTAATAATAGTCTTTGACTTAAAACTAAACAAAGAATTTACATATTGGAAAATAAATATAGTAGTGCTAGGCAGAAAACACTAAAAAGAGGATATTTTGAAGGCAAATAGGAAGATTTTCTCATAATTAATAAAAAGAGCGTAATTAAAGGTTAGGAAATTTGTACCAATATATCTTCCTGCTTCTTTTCTTCCCCATCCCCCCCAGCTGAAACAAAACAAAGATCTACTGAAGTACCAAGAGTAACTGGGTATGGATGGATCATCGACATGGATCATCCATTTACCAAGGATCACATCCCTGACTAGCTTCCACCAAAACCTCAAGGTTGGTCCCATCACCTCTTCTAATTCCACCACAATCTCTCCATGGCAAGACCCTTTGCTGAATTAGCCTTTCCAATGGAATTAAAAGCTTCTGCCACAAAAAAAAAAAAAATCCAATAATCAGCAAAGTTCAGTGGAATAAGGATTGTGCCTGTCTGGCTCAACATTAATGTCTGGCACCTATACAGCAATTAAAAAGGAACAATGATAAATGGGTCAAAGGAGAAAAGGAGGTCACACATGTCACTGCAATAGCATTTGCAATACCAAGTTATACAATCAATCTAATTTTTGTTTTTCAAATTATTCCTAAATAAAGCTAGGAGGGCACCTGTGAAATTCCTAGCATGGTAGGCTAAGTAAGATGGAGCCACCTGGAAGGATCGCTAGCTCGGAGTACAAGTGTCACCCCCCTGTTACTTATGTGAGAGTATGTCAGTGGTTCAAACAAGTCTCCATGACGTCAGGAAGTGTCTGCCACAAATTTTTACCTCCAGATTGCTTTTGATGCTGCTTTGTTTAAAATACAGGACATATCGCTTCTCGGCCTTTTGGCTAAGATCAAGTGTAAAATACAGGACATGTATTTATTCATATAATTACTTTGTCTGACTTCCTGTCAAATCAATATTTCTTCACACAAATCAGTCTTGTAGTGTTGTCCTTAAAGGCATTTGGTCAATCTATAGCACTACTATAAAGGAAGGTTCCAGGGGTTTTTTTTCCTCCTATGGAATTTTATTGCCTTTTCAAATAGTTTATTCTTGCTCTTTTATTATTACTTATTATTTGTTTAGATTTCAGTATCCTACACACAGATGCAAGCCTACCAGGAAATCACACTAGAGCTTTGACTTCTGTATTTGCCTGCATGCACAACCTATATATAGTTAAGAGTCACAGTGGACTCATGTTCGGATCATCGTTCTGTTACTTAGTAGATAACTGACTTGGACAAGGTACTTAGTTTCTATGAATATAGTAATATACACTTTAACAAGATCATTCATACAAATTGCAGTACCTAAAATATAGTAACAAGTCAAAAATCATATTATTACATAATATAATTGGCACGAGTATTATTTTTACTTAACTATAGAAGAAAATAATGCTGTATATTACAGCATCTTTGCATACTTACTGATAAGAATGCTTAAAAGATAAAGAGTTCCAAAGAATAAATCCAAACTTTGGAGTTCTAAACACTGTAAGTCTATAAATAACCATGGAGACAAATACTTTCTCTGCAGTGACACAACTTATGAGTAGAAGCCATGTAGCAAACACCTAGTCGACTTCAGGATTTGCTGGCTTCTCAAAAAGGAAAGGTTTTGTATACTTTCTCATAATGCTATCAGGCTGAGGAAAGGATGGAATTACTGGCAATGCCCACTGATTTTAACATATTCCTACACCCAGTGTTATGCCGCAGTGTGAACAAGTTGGCAAAAAGAAATGTTAATTGAGGTCTAGCTGCTGGGGCAAAGAGAGTCTGTATTTTTAAAAGGCAGTCAAATACCTTTTGATAAAAACTGATATACATATTTTCTCTGTAAGTATAACTGTTCCATAGGGAAAAGGTAGGTTAGTCTTGAAAGAATCCTTTTAAGACCCTTTGTATTTATGAGAATCTTCTTTTTTTTTTTAAACAGGGATCGAACGAGAATCTAAAACAACTTTCCAACACCTTATCTTTGTGGTATACAACAGAACTTTTGACAACTATAATTTGATTTTAGGTTAATAACTGGACAAGATTATTTGGTCCCTTACACATTTTACACATTATTAGGGGTATATGAAGGGCCAGATTGCTGCTGGAAACGGGTTGTACTTATTTTCATTGGAGGGATTTTCTAGGAGGAAAGTACTGAGAATATAAAGCCTCAGTTCAATGTCACTGATTTCTGTTGAGTTAGACTTCACTAAGATCAAACAGGAGAAGCCGCTGAAGCACAATCCACCGCACGGAAGATAAATGCCTCTGACCAGGTCTGACACAATGCTAGGGAAGGCAGATGCATTCCCACCCTCACTCACAGCTGGGGCAGACCTGACTGAGAAGTAGACAAAACATTCATTGGCAAAAGAAACAGTTTTCCCAACTACCTGTACGTGGTAGGAAATTACTTTCCATTTTCTGCAGTTAACAGGAAGTGCAATGATATTGGAGAGTATGTGGACATTTTTTTCTATAATCACAAATATACCTAGAAATAAGTTTACTTTTCTTTACTTAGCTTATTCCCTCTGATATTATTATCCATGCTTTTTAACTCCATCTGCTTTTACAACTGCAGTCACACCACCTATTTGATGGAAGCCTAGATTGTGTTTATCATTTGGGATTACCCAGGATGCTTCTGGAACCATAGTTACCATATTGCCTGACTTGTAAAACTCAGGAAACAAATTAGTAATGGAAATAAATGCCAGCAACTCAAAATACTAAAGACATAATATGTAAATAAACTCAAGGGGAAATACTGGCCTAAATTATCATTTAAATATAGGTTTATAGCCAGGTGTGGTGGCTTACGCCTGTAATCCCAGCTCTCAGGAGGCAGAGGCAGGAGGATTGCTGAGTTCCACGCTTGCCTGGGCTACATAGTAAGCTCAGGGCCAGCCTGAACTACAAAGTGAGACCCTGTCTCAAAAAAAATATATATATATATAAATATAGCTTTATAGCCAGATGTGGTGGCTCACACCTATATTCCTAGCACTTGCGAGGCAGAAGCAGGAGGGCCGGTGTCTCAAAACACTAAAAGAAAAATTAAAAACATATATATATATATATATATATATATATTTACATACACACACACATTCACATACAGAAGCTACATATTTCCAGGTCTCCAGCATCACTAATTGGCTACTAGTGTCACAAACAGTAATATTCACTTAAAAATCTTCCAAAGTATAGATGGCACATGTTAATTGGCTTTAATATTCTGTTGAGAAATGTTAACAAGCAATAAAAACAAATAAGAATTAAAGCAAGTGCCCTGTTATACATACTGACCTGATCACAAATGAGAATGGATAATCTTAGAAAATTATAATTTATTAAATGTGCTTTATTAAAGAATAATTTGATCAGCTCAGCAAAATGAACTGATTGATTAATTCATTCCAAGGCTTTTTGGTACATCTGTATACTTACTCTTCTAGACATTGGCATACAGCAGAAATAAACCAAAGAAGATTCTTATATTCACAATGGGAAGCCAAGTGGAAGGACATAATAAAAGAAAAAAGAAAACTACAGCATCAAAGGTTGTAATAAAGTCTATAAAGAAAATTAGCAGAATGATAGGAAGCAAGCGGCTAGTAGTAAAAGGTGGATGGCTGAAGGGACAGGTGTCATGGATGCTCAGGCAATGACTACTGTAAAGTAAAGAATGTGTTAAGTTTTGAATGAGAAAGAACAATAGCCAGAAAAAAAGATGTGCCAAGTAGAGGGAAGAATAAATATAAACATCGCAGAACAAGAGTTTTCTTCATGAAAGCACAGAATGGTATCAGCCTGGTCTGAGCATGAGAAGGAAGAGGGGGTTAGGACAGACCTCCAAGGACATGTGTGACTTGATATGCTTAGAAATTATAAAGATAAATAAAAGTTGTTTGTAACTTAGTTGATATATAAAATTACTTCAGTGTATTTTGGCTAGCTAGTAAGTTGGAAGATAACAATATCATTACTAACATTTTAGAATTAGAGAAGAATTTATGGATTATCTCCATTTAGTTCAAAAATTCTGACCAAGAGCGCCAGAGAAAGAACAAAGAAGTAAGGAAAGGAGTCAGAACTTTCTGTTCTGTAGTGTGACCACTTTTTGATACCTAGAGGTTTATACCTTTTACCTCTTATGATTCTAATGGCTTTTTCCTAGTCTTTGTCCCACGGGATGCATCTAGTGGCTAAAGAAAGTTATATCTCTTCTTCGAAGGAAACCGAAAAGATCCTAGTAGCTAGGCTTTATAATGACCCCATAATCTAATCACCTTCTACAAGCCCCTTCCTCTGAGTATATGAGGCTCTTGGAAGACATTTAGATATAAACAATGACAACTATCTTCTCCAATTGGGCCTCATTTTCTAATTCTGATTCAACTATTATTATATTCATGGAATGATCCATCATTAAGGATAAAACCACCAAGATCCAATTGTTTTCCAAAAGACTCACCTCTGAACACAAGAAACACTTGGGGGACATTTTAGATCTAAAACATAACATAGAACAAATAAGAAATCCTAAAGATAAATAACCTTAAGCAGCAGATACCAATAGATAATGCTGGAACAGATGGGAAGTTTATCAAAGACACAAAACTATGAAAATACACTAAAAAGAGTTTAAACATTTTAGAAAGTTTTAAATTCTAATTATGGCTTTTCCATTACATAGAATTTTCTTCCTAATGTGTTTAATGCCCTTTTGTGGTGTTTTTTTTCTGACCAATCAGTTGTTTAAAAAAACTAGAGAGATTAAAATAATAATGTCAGAGATTAAAATAATAATAATAATAATATACTTGATAGTATATTTAACAGACTAACAACAATTAAGACAGGTGCTTACTTTCTGGAAAAACAAAGATCAGACTTGCTTAGTCAAAGAGTTTATCTGCTAGTGGGCAAGAAACAAAACCAAACCAAATAATTTGGTAATATTTCTTGTTGCAAAACAATAATTTTGTTCTTTCTGAATACAGAGTATGATTAACATGACCAAAGTTCTAAAAGAGAAAAAAAAAACATTTAAACTAACGTCACGAGAAAACAAGACACTGGTAACTCAGCAGTTGGATAGACATAGTTGTGCTTTTAATGTCAGTATCAGTGTGGCAGGCACACTGTGATTCGTAAACTCCTGGGATTACATTTGGAAAACCCCAGTCACTTATTTCAATCAAACTGATGAGAGCAGACATGATTGAGATAACCAGAGAATGCTTGAGGAAGAATTTGCTCAACATTCACAGCTTCACAAGAAACAGTCTCCTCACATCTCCTTAGATTATAGATTGATTTAAAGTAAGCAAAATCTAAACAGTTTCTTTTTCAAACTGTTGAGAAATCTAAAAATTAAGATACATAAAATGCAAAGCGTAGACTTTAAAAATCTTCATATCAATGTTAGACTTATAATTTCACCAACAATCACCATGTTCTTCTTACTTTTTATTTTAATAGAAACAACATATTGCCCTAATCCTTTTTTTTAAATCATATTTTTTTCAGGCAGGATCTTGCTTTGTAGTTCAATCTGGCCCTGAACTCACTATGTAGTCCAGGTTAGCCTTGAACTCACAGCAATCCTTTGGCCTGTGCCTCCCAAGTGCTGGGATCACAGGCGTGAGCCACCATGCCCAGCACTCTGATATGTGGTACCAGGAATTTGAACTTGGTCCCTTACACTTGCCAGGTAAATGACAGAACCACTGAACTAAATCCCTAGTCCTTCACAATGTTTTTATAAAATTTATTTATATTCCTATTCAATTTATGTGAACATCTTGCCTTGCACAGGTTCAAAATTTGGTATATTTGATGATTACACACTCTAGTTTCAGGAAGGTAGATCCCATTATTAAGCCTGATGGTGGCGCTCAAATTATATGTCTGTATACTAACACCTACTAAACTGTGAACATAAAATTCTTTTGAGAATGGATTTCTGACAGTATATCTCAAACTGAAATCATCTTTGATTATGCAGATAAACCCTATATCCAATGTTACATGCACTTATAAAGAGAGATATGAAGAAAAGGCTATGTTAAAAGGAGTAGAAGAGGTTACAGAATCAAATAGTCATAGATTATTTCTTTTCTTGAAGTCAACAGAAGTTTGAAAGGCAAGAATCATTAATCCCTAAAGCTTCTAAGGAAGTATAGCCCTGTCAGCACATTGATTTTATATGTGTGGTATTTAGAACTGTACAAGAATAAATTTCTCTTCAATACAATAACAAATAGAGAAGTGTAATAAAAAATATAAATTATTTTCTCTAAACGACCCCACATTCCTGAGCCAAAGAATGCCATGAATGAAATGAAAAATGCAAGAGAGCAACAACAGTAAAATCTCATCAAGCAAAAAATTAATGTGTAAGTGCTTCAATAAATGACATTTGGAAAGCTGAATACTCACATGAAAAGTGCAGAAAAACAAAAGTGATCCCTTATCTTACATGCAGAAAAATAGGAAGAAAAAGAAACCAGATTCTTATATTCTATGTAAAATCAACCCAAATACAAGACTTAAATAGATCTGCATCCACAAAATTTCTAAAAGCAAGCTCCATAATGTTAGTCTTGGAAATATGCTTTTTAATATGATGCCAAAAATACAATTAACAAAAACAAAAATAATAGTTGATGGGACTACATCAAACTAAATAGTTTCTGTATAGCACAGGATATGTACTGACAGGCCTTCATAATACTGCTATGCTTATAACTTGCACGTGTGTTACGTATAGAAAATATGTGCATCATTTTTAATCAAAAATCAGAAATTGCAAAAGCATTGGCACAATGTTATTCTAAAAGGAGAAACAAAAGTTGTCAATAAGCAATTACAAATTATTGCTGCTAGAAATAACATTTGTACTTGCAGTTTTCAACCCTAGCTGTATATCAGAATCCCTTGGGATGATGTGGCTTTTTAAAAGAGAACCAGGCCCAGGTCTGAGAGCAAATACATGAGAATTTATGGGACTGGAAACCAGACTTAGCTTATTCATTTTCTTTTCTTTTTGTCTTCACCATTGCCAGACG
The DNA here is from genome assembly GCA_004025085.1 of Thryonomys swinderianus. NCBI lineage: Eukaryota > Metazoa > Chordata > Mammalia > Rodentia > Thryonomyidae > Thryonomys > Thryonomys swinderianus. The sequence goes on along the minus strand of PVIC010000455.1, from coordinate 4,059 downwards.
GTCCTAATATGCACTCACAGTTACAAATCCTTGATAAGAGTCCCAGATTTCTATTTTACTTTGATAAATTGGGGATAGAAAAAAAGTGACTTGTTATATTAGCAAAATACCCAGGCTTCAAACCACCCAGTAACTCATTTATATAACTATACTGTCAAGAAATTTTACCAAATTTCTACTAAAAATGAAAAGGGAGGTATACAGAGTAGAACCTTTAAAAAAGTAATCACCAACATCCAGCGTTCCAGCCCTTCTTAAGTTTTCTGCACGCAAATGCTATGTAAACTTTTACCCTTCTCCCGCCCCTCCTTGGCAGAGGGGTCCCATCCTGCTGCATGGCTGTGCTCCACCTGTACTCACTGACATGCAGCAAAGCACAAGATCTCACCCGGAAGAGGTGTCTTCATAGTCACCCTGTGCTCAGATGACAGAGGCCGGGGAGGTGCTGACGAATGTGCATAATGCTTCCACAAGCAACCAGATTCCAGCTAGAACCTGCAGCATTTTCTTCCCGAGGCTTTGCCCAGAAAGACATCAGTGGCAGTTCAAGCAATGGTGATATCATGAGATCCCAAACTACACTCACACCGTGTCAGCAGACAGCTGTTAACAATACCTAAGACGATTGGATATTTTTGGGCATCAGCTTTCTGCCTCACCAAGCAGAAAATTGGAGAAGGAGGTGGTGATCCTTTGATTCAATAACCAAAAACTCTTTTGCACACTCGTGCAGTTGGTTCCAAGAAGGAATCAGCCAGTTCCTGCATGCTAGTTCAGCTCAGAGCACTGCCTACCCTTCTCCCTAATATACGGTTTGGGAGCTAGTGGAGGATTTCAGTTCTGCTCCAGAGGAAAGGACAAACTACCTGAAATGCACTGGACTCAGATCCTCCCGGGAAGGTTACTTTGCACGTGCACCCCAGCTCCCTGCTTTACCACTCGCAACACGTGACATCAAGAAGCTGTTTCTTCCACAGGCTACAGCTGAATCCATCCAGCTGTACCAACTGCACAAGGGACTTATTTGAATTTAATCTCCTTTCATTTCTCTTATGAATCTAGAGGCTTTTGTGCACACTCAAAGAGAAAAAAGAAAAGGTAAATAATCCCAAACAGAAAAGTTCTAAGCAACCGATAGCTGACTAAAGAAAATGCATAAATACAACTGACAAAAATGATTTTTTACTGTTTTATTATGCTATTTAAATAATGAACTATGTATAGTTACTAAATTATACCATATAATTTAAAATGAAGGAGAAAATTGTGTATTTTTTAAGACCTGACCATCAGAGTTGCTGTTTCAATTACAGAATAATGCTTATGATATTTGAGGACCTTCTTTCATTGAACAAATCTACCAGCTGGCCTGAAAATATGTTTTTTTCAAGTATAAAAGGATTTAACATAATATATCTTTATATACAACATTCTTTGATGCAATGCATCTTTTCTTTTATAACTAAGTCCTGAAGTTTTTAGTGATAGGCACACCATCTTCAATCCAAATAGGGTGCTGGCCCTCTGACTGGAAATGCCTTAAGGGGACAATAGGTTTCAGCCACAGGTGGAGAAGGAGAATCCAGATTTAGCATTATTGTGCATAACACAGGGGAGAGAAAAACTGGAGTATATAGGAAAGCAGAAAGTAAGTAGGCTTGGCTCAGTGGAGTGGAATAGAATAAGGCAGAGTGGAGCGCTAGCAATTGTCAGGAACCTTCAGCAAAAAGCATGAGTAACTTGATGGAGGCATTGCCTTGAGAGTGAAATACTGAGCTTTGTAATACTTCCTCTGATAACATATATTTACAAGAAAAATTTAAGAAAATTATGAAATGAGTTTTCACTGAATTCTCAATGAAACTTGCTTATTGAAAGACTTAATGTTGCTTGGTGTGTATGCAGTAGAGTCAGAATGCGTGAATCCCAAAGTATAATACACAAAACTCAAAGCATAAATAGATAGAAAAATAGATATATAGATAGATAGATAAAAATAGAAACAGAAAAATTAAAAACAGATAATAGGGAAACAAGAAATAGATCTTTCTCCAATGAGAAGGAAGTCAAGAGATGAAGAACAGCGGAGTAAGACAAGGGATTTTAAAAAGGAATTAAGATGTGTTATGTTTATGTGCCAACTTCACACAAGGAATGTAAATATTATGTACTGCAAATATGTCCTAGCCAAAAAGACAGAATGAGCAGCTGGTGATTGGGTTGGGCTACTGGACATTGTCTCACTCAAGTCCACTCAATCAAGCTACATTTGACCTGCTTACTCCCACCTCTGTGACTTCAATGTAGCTGAGATCTAGAACATTCTAAATTGTTTATACCAAGAGTAATAATGTCTCCCATGTGTTTTTCTTTTTTACACTTTGCAAAGAGCTTTCAGGTTATCTTAATTCTACCCATTAACATCCAAGAAGTAAAGGAAACAGGGAGGTAGGGTTTTCACAGATGAGAAAAAGGTAGAGAGGGAAGGGAGAAAGGACAGTAAAAATGATTTTAAAATGATATGTACACATACCAATTTCCCAATGAATGTACAATTATATTATTATAAACATGTACGAAAGAAAGAAAGAAAGAAAGAAAGAGAGAGAGAGAGAGAGAGAGAGAGAGAGAGAGAGAGAGAAAGAAAGAAAGAGTGAGCACAGGAGAAAAAGCCAATAAAAACAAAAGTAGAAAATTAGGAGTTTATCTCAGAACATAGACATGGTAGGATTATACCAGTGTCCCAGGCAAAGCTATGATTTGAGTAGAAGGAGGATTAATATTTAATTAAACACATTAAGCACAGAGAACAAAAACACATGAATATTAGATATTCAAGAATTGGTATAAAAATAAATTTGAACCCTATTGTCCTAAAATCCAAAGATTTAAAACTGCAAATCTTTCACAACTCATTTTTCAACAACTGTTGTTTTTGTAATATCACCATGGTGTAGGAATATAATTTCTGATATATAAAGTCTTGCCATCCAGAGTTGATGTTTGATTTTAACTTTTCTTTAACAAAAATTTGTAAATATTATCTTCAAAATCCAAATAATAATAAGCATCTTTTTATACAAAATGCGCATTTTAATATTCATGGCTCAGCCTAGCAACTTATCCTTTACAGTCATGCTTCTCAAATGTTAGTGCATAGGCCACTCAAGGCAGATTATCTGGGTACTAATGCTGGGTCTTACTGCCAGAAGCCTGATTGTTAGAGCATGTGGGGCACACACTCGGCTTGGGGATTCTTAGAAACTCCCTGGATGGTCATGACATGCACTCAAGATTGAGAAGCACTAACCTAGACTCGTGTCTCTCTGGATATGGATCTGGGATCTATTTAGAAGATCCCCAGGTGACTCTTACAGCAAATTATAAGAATGTTAAAATGTTTATTTATGCATAACTGAAAGTGACTTAAAGATATCCAAGTGTATTAAAATTCATCATCTTCCACTCCTTCAGTCATCTCCCATTCAGCAGTAGATAATATTACGAGATATATCTCTTTAGAATACCTTAGAATTTTCCAAGGATTTCTTTGTCATTTAGCTCATTTAATACAAAACAATTTTATAACATAGTCTTATTATAATTCTTATTTTAAATATTAGCAAAATTCGCCTCAGGGTTTTTGACTCATACCCTAGCTAGAAATGGTGAAATTTTAACATCAAAAATATACTGATTTCTTCCTGGAAAACCTACTCTTCCTCCTATGTGACTGATAATCCTATTTTCTAGAAGGGAGCTGTAGTTCCTGATCTGACAAAGGTACTAAATTTGAAAATATCCATATTTCATATTCATGACTTCTCCTTTGTTTTCCTATTCAGACATTTATAAATAATAATTTTAGAAATGATAAGATCTACATGCTGTATGCTACAGTTCACAAAATCTTTCACAAACAGGAGACTAGAATATGGACTACCATAACAATTATGGTTTTGAATGCTTTAATATAGATTACTCCTTTTACCTATGGTTCCTCAATGCCCAACAAAGAACTGAAAAAATAAAATACAATAAACAGCCCTTAGATGACTT